>BMAO01019790.1:0-114099 GCA_019973975.1 Trichonephila clavata | reverse complement strand
TTAAGTTGTTTGAACCTGCTGTTTTATTTCTGAAGAAGGAATTTAAGTGTTCAACTATATTTAATAGCACAAATAAATGCATCAATGTGTATTGGTTGCTACTTTGTGAGCATCTTTTATTTGGATGGCGAGTATATAAAACTGATAATTTAAGATTTCAATCATATTAAATGATAATGTACATCGCATTGGGTTATCGGAAAGAATATGAAAAGATTCCCGAATATCATTTTATTGAACAATTCAAAAGAATAATTTTTATTTTTTCTGACATTAGGTAGTTTTGATAGAATTCAATTATTTCAAAGTATTCTAATACTATACTTACAATTCAGTACCAAGATCAATACTAAAAGAAATAAAAAAAACTGTTTTAAGATTAAGGCTTCAAAAAAACCTCAATAAAACAAAATTTGTGTGGTTACTTCAGGTCCAAGAAATCCATTGTGCCAAGGGGTGCTGAATAACGTCTGTCGTTTGGCAGCAGCTTTGAGCATCATGCAGGTGACAGTACATTTTGTCATTCTTCCACTCTAATTTTTTCAGAATATCTAGGGACTGGGATTCGAAGTCTCTCACCCTCTCTCTCCTCTTCTAGTCCTTTAGAGGACTAGAAGACTTTCAGCTTGTCGAATATTTACAGTTCCCCCATGCTACACACAGGTACTACAGATTTAAAAACATCCATGTCTTCTCCTAGATTCCAATCCAAGTTCTTCAGTCAGCGTCACTAACCATTCTTCCTCAAGAACGGCAAGAACTTGTGTAATACTTGTCAAAACTGCCTCGTAAACAAGGAACGAGGTCTAAAACTTCAATAAAATTGATGACAGAGAAATATTTGAATTACAGATTAACGTTTATCATATTTTCCCCCGATAGAGCATTTATTTTGCCTATCCATTTTTCTTCATTAAGTGTCTATCAACTCGGAAATGAAACAAAAAAAATCTAGCTAATTTAATTCTTCCTATTTCATGATGTGTTTATGTGCATTATTTTTTCAAACAAGCATTACCTTCCTTAAGGAGCATGATTTACTTCTTAAGTCTCTCATTATATCTTCAAATATTTTTTCCCCTTTCGTTGATGAGACAGAATTGAGAAGTTTTTCTATCGCTTCTTCGCCCAGCTGAGGAAGCCATTTTTCAAAATGAAGAAAGATAATTCCCCAGACTCGAAGTGTGAGATAAGAGTTAAATACTTCATTTATGTGAAAATATGTTATTGAAGCCTAGTTAATTACTCTGAGGAGTAGCAAAAGCTTAATTAGATTTTCAGTCTTTACAGTTGTTAATAGAATACTAATGTTAGGGTGTTTATGCTTAAAGGCCAGATAGATGAATATGCTTCACTATGTTGCTTGCGTTTTTCGTTGCCTTTTCGAAAGATGCATATCGATATTGTATATATGACGAAAAAGAGTAATTTAAGCCGGACGCTGGTGCGTACTCGATACTTAAGTTAATGGTTACTCGGGGTGACTGAGTTATCCCAGTACTTTAAAATTATTTTTATTATACACGATAAAAATCGTGATTCCAGTGAATAATTTAATTAAGAAAAAGTGTGTTTACCTACTTTTAAGGACTTTACAATTTTTGTTTGATAATTTGAGAAAAAGTATGAATCAAACTGAACCAAGACATTTCAGATTTACGTGACTTTAAGGTGTCTCAGGGGTGTTAACTTTCTCTAGAGGGCTGAAAAATATAAACAATATTCAAATACATATAACTCTTCGAAATTAACATTAAATAATTCGAATCTTTTCACATTATTTATAAAGAATGGGATTCCGAAAAAGTGTAAAATGTTTGAAATATAGTCATAATTTAAAAATTATAAGCATATGAAATAAGAAATATTTCTATAAGAATATAATTATACGCATTTTACGTTGCGCATGCTACTTTCAAAAGTAGTAGCTTTATTACTAGCAATAAGTTGATTTATAAAGTTAAATGTACCCTTATTAACCGTAGTAAATTTAAATAAATAAATAATAAATTAAATTTTTTTAAAAATAAAACATTATATTTTCAATTTTTTTTAAAAAATTCAATATTTTTCAAATATTTTGAAATACAAAGATATATTATTCTTAAATTACTAGGGTTTAAAGAGTATGATGCATTTTTATTCTATAAAGTTTATAAATCAAAGGCTACTATTTTAGAAAATAGCGTGCTCTCGACGCAAGAATTACTTAATATTTATTACAAAATTATTTCTTATTTGTATATGCGTATAATTTTTAAATTATGATTGTATTTAAACATTTTGCACTTTTTTAAAACCATAATCCTTTGTAAATAATGGGTAAGAGATTCGAATTATTTAATTTAAATTTAAACGAAGTTACTTGTATGAAAATTGTTTATATTTTCCCCCCTCGAGACAAATTAACACCCCGAGACTTCTAATAAAGGATACAAATCACACACAGACAGTTTTCGCTAACATTACAAAATAATGTTATTTACAGGCAAAACTGTCATATTTTACTCAAGTTATTGTAGTTTAATTGTCCATTGAAGATCGACAAATAGCATGCATGACTTTTTCTTGCTTGTGTCTTTTTGACAAAGCGAAGTGTGTTTTGTGGTACACTTAAAGCTTCATATTTTCCGTGGTGCATTTCTTTAGGTATCATTTGAAAATTTTTCTTTCAAGGCAAACGTTTCATGTTCATTGCTTTTCTCAAATTTACTTTTGCTGTCTTGATAAATATACATTATTTCAGAAGGTACTTTCTTTGCTTAATCAGTTTCAACTTTTTTCAATAGAGATCCCCTTTGGCATTTTCTTTTTTTATATTCTGCTCATTGACATTTATAAACCATTATAAGCTGTTCATCACAGCAATCAAAATGACTAAGTTGTTCACAGGGGAAAAATGTAGCTTGTTGATAGAAAATATTTTAGAACAAGTTTTGTCACTTGGGGAACTCGGTCAAAACAAGTACCCTTAAAATTTGTAAAAATACGCTTGCCATTCCCAAAAAAAAGAGGGAGATATGTGACAAATACTTTTTAATTTACATGATGACTGTCATTTAGGAAGATACTGATAAGGTCATATGTAACAAAGATTTCCCAGAATTAACGATTTCGTGAGCCTGGGGTGACTCTTTGCACTGCGCACCTGCTCCCGGGTTAAATTTATGATTAGAATTTTTGCCTTAATACTTAAAAACTATTTTTAATGTTTTATAATTTAACTTTATTCTCAAACTTAAAAGGTTTATTGAACATAAAATAAATTTCTTAGAGATTTTAAATAATAAATTAATAATTTGAATAAATATTTTAAACTCATGTACTAGTTGTTTGAAATTTTATCTCACGATAAAATTGCCTTGTGAATAAAAATTAATTTGTCACCACACATTTTGGACGTTGTCAATTATATTTATGTAATTCAAAGATAGTACACTATATAAAATAATCAAAACTATATAAATTGCCGAATGGCATTTACAGAACTCGTATTATGTTAATACATTTTTTGGATATATGTGTATAAGTAAATATTTTTAGTACGTTATGAAAATTTATGATTATATCTTGTTTATCAAAGTGATATACAACAAAATTACAAAAAAATATATGGAAATAGTGAATTAATTTTTTTTAAAAAAAAGTTAAGCATGCTCAATACGTTTTGGATTTTTAAAATTTTATTTTGAAGTAAAATTTTAGTAGTTTAAAATAAAAATTTTTAAAAAATTTCAAGGTTTATGAATATTTGTATACCGTGGTATACAGAGTAGTAATTATCACCGCGTTATACTCGTTCTTCCTGCAAGAGTTAACTTTTTAAAAATGAATCTCAATACATAGCAAGCATAATATTCTTTTTTGCTTAGTGTAAAATTAGATTCAAAGTGCGACATATCTAAAAAATGTAGAATTATTGTTTTTCCTTCAAAAAATCAGGCTCTCACCTTTTAATTTTTAAATAATTTTCTGCGATTTTCAATTTAATTTTGAAAGTAAAAACGAGAGGATGCAGAAATATACATTTTAAACTAAAACAGAAAATAATCATTTTAAAAGATAAATATAAATTAAGGAATGAAAATAACACTAGTGCAAATTATAACAGAAAGAAAAGCAAGTAAACAGAATGTGAATACTTGATAACTTGAGAGTGATAACTTGGTAAAGGAAGTTCAATGTCTTTCATAAACTGCGGCAAAGGTAAATTTGTAAAACTGCTGTCGCTGGTGTACATTTTTAAAACTGCTGTCGCTGGTGTACATTTGTAAAACTGCTGTCTCTGGTGTAAATTTGTAAAACTGCTGTCACTGGTGTACATTTGTAAAACTGCTGTCGCTGATTTACATTTGTAAAACTTCTGTCGCTGGTGTACATTTGTAAAACTGCTGTCTCTGGTGTAAATTTGTAAAACTGCTGCACTGATGTAAATTTGTAAAACAACTGTCACTGGTGTAAATTTGTAAAACTGCTGTCGCTGGTGTACGTTTGTAAAACTGCTGTTGCTGGTGCACATTTGTAAAAACTGCTGTAGCTGGTGTAAAATTGTAAAACTGCTGTCACTGGTGTAAATTTGTAAAACTGCTGTAGCTGGTGTACATTTGTAAAACAGCTGTCTCTGGTGCACATTTGTAAAACTGCTGTCTCTGGTGTAAATTTGTAAAATTGCTGTCACTGGTGTACATTTGTAAAAACTGCTGTCGCTGATTCACATTTTGTAAAACTTCTGTCGCTGGTGTAAATTTGTAAAACTGCTGTCTCTGGTGTAAATTTGTAAAACTGCTGTCACTGGTGTAAATGTGTAAAAGCGCTGTCGCTGGAACAATGGACCTGAAACAGATAATCAAGCCATTTTAGCTTAGGAATCTAGCATCATAAAATAGCTGTTAAAAATTTCATAAAATACTTTCACAACATGTATCAGTCAGCCTTAAAAAGAAAAAAAATAAATATTACACTGATATTAATTAAACTTTAAAAAAAAAACTCCTTAAAATAGATAAAAATAGGTGCATAGTAATGATCGAACTTCTATCAATAGTAGCAAAAAAGGCAAAACAAAACACAAAAACATGTTGCCAAAAAACTGTAATGATTCATTAAAAACAGAACTATTATTCTGCAAGAGAACAGAAAATTATTGAGATAAATAGAAATATAATGATAATGAAGTCAAAATACTTACCTCCAAAAAATTACATGGCGAATAAACTGTCGGAAGCAATGTTAAATCACTTCATCAAGAGAAAAAAATTGCTTCAGCATTGAGTTTTTAACACAAAAAGAATTTTAAGAAATCGCTCTTAGATGCACGCCATCTTTTCTAGTTTCACAGAAGAGCTTCAGGTTAACGATGTAGAATGTGTTTTCGTTCAGAGCCAAGGTGTAACAATTTTCAACACTGACTAATGAAAAACCAATATGGAATTGTTTATGGAAAAATCACAGAATTTTCAGATTCATCTCAATGATCTGGGTAGATTAATTGAGAATTAAAGTCGTTCAAACTGGAATTAAATATGTGATGGAATGTGATATCAAATCTACAGAATAAAAATATCTTTTAGCATTGGTCACAAGTTCTTGTAAATTGATATGCTGGCTCAATTCACCATCCTCTTCTCTGGTGGGTCTAGATTTCAGAGAAGAATGATTAGGGATTACGATTATGAGCTTAAAAACACGAGGTGTGACACACACACAAAACGAGACTGGTCCAATAAGTCATTGTACGTACAGAATTAGTTCTCCGTGACATTATCACCTTCAAAGCAATTCCTTTCGGCTTCGGTGCTGCCATTGCTGGCAAAAGTTCTAGAAGGTCCTTCAGGATGTAAGGTGATGTCCTTGCAATCCTTGCAAGTCCTTGCAAGTAAGGTGATGTCCTTGCAATCGGACAAGGTGCCCTTGTCCGAGTATATAACATATGAAGGAAAATGTTACAGTTAAGACACCTCTCGGTTGATACGCTAGGTTTCTCGACTTCTCCATCCACGCTAGGCGGGTAGGGGCCGAACACCTAAGGTCTGGTGGTTGATGAAATCCCGGTTCGAAACACAAGAAGATAAATTAGGCTTAGCTCTGATTATAAATTACAATCAACAGTGAAGAGGCATAAAGATATTTACACTATTAACATTAATTTAAGTAAAAACTATCAAAAACCGGATTAAGATTATTGAAGTTAAAATAGCCGCGCTTCCTTGATAAACTACATAAGGAGCAAAAAACAAACAAAAAAATAAAATAAAACTCGTGTTAAAATTAAAGTTTAATTGGTAAAATTGGCATTAAAGAGATGATTTATTCGAAAAAAATGAGTGAATATATTCAATATTCTATTTGTACATTCCTTAAAATTGAATTTTTTTTCTTTATATCTCCCTCGGTATATACATATATATATATATATATAATGTTCTTTTTCAAGAACTGATTTTTGTCGGCATCCAAATAATCCATGATCCGAAGAATTGAGAGAAAAAAAAGTGGGGAATATAACTTCTCACCAAATAGATTTCTGGTTTCAAATACCGAAGCGAAATAAAAAGACGAATATCCTTGAATTCTCGGAATGTTCTACTCAGTTTTTCTTCAGAACATTTTTGAATCGAAAATATAGAAGATTTGCGGATATGCGAAAATTTCCATGATGTATTATTTGAAGCCATGCATTTGAATTTTAGTTTCATATGACCCAGGATCTTGAAGGCGGCGTACTTTGATTCGAAATGCTGTGTTTCAAAAGAAAAAAATATTTTGACTTAGTGAAGACAGGAGAATATTTAAAAATTTGCTGTTTATTGTATTTCTCTAATGTCTTCTTGGGTAACACAAGTGATAAAGAATCACTATTATGAAAAACAGGAAAATAGGACCAAATTACAACTATGCATCGTTTACATGAGAATTCAACAGAAAAAAAAACTGCCGAAATACCTTTAAATAAAGGAAAAGTACTTACCCGTAAAATCCAGCGTATAACACGCCCCTGTACTTTCAAGCTGCATTAAAAATTTTTTTTAGGTATATTCACCGTATGACGCGCACCACTTTTTTTGCATACAAACCTGAAATGTACTTATGCAGTGCTCTTATGTTTGAAGTCATCTATTCGATGTATTATATCAGGCTTTGGAAAAAAATAATATATTTCTGGAACTACAACACTCGAAATTCATATATATATATATATATATATATATATATATATATATATATATATATATATATATATGTAAGGCATGCCATTTCTTTTTTCAACATATGTAGAAGTCTAACTTTTTTTGTGCTCATTTCTTTTTCTGATTTTGTAAACACCCGTAAATTTTTATCTTAATTTTTGTGTAAAAAGTGCGCGTTATATGACGGATTTTACGGTACTTTATGAAGATATAGAGCATTTAGTGCATGAAAAGGAAAATCAATGAATACATAGTATACAATATTTTACCTGGTCAGACATATCTCAGAAAAATACAGGGTGGTCCAGAATTCATGGTACAAAATTTCAGGGTAGATGCAGGACATTGTACGAATCATTTATTGTACAGGAACGTATGGGCGCAAGTGACGCGGTGAGGCTCAAACAGAGAGAAAAAAAATAAAAAATAAATGTTGTTGTTTGGTTGCTTTGGCGGTAGGGGACAGTAGATGTCTAGTCACCGTTCAACTTGATGCATCTCAGTAGGGGAAAGCGCTATTCATATTGTACTGAAGACTATGAGATGGTAGACTTTACTTACGCCGAAACGCAGACATGCTTTATATGTACGGCAGTTCAAATGGTAACGGCTGAGCTGCGCTACGAATGAACACGCGCAGTTTCCTGATCGACGAATGCCGGTCACAGAATTTTTCAGTGGTTACATCGTCAACTTCGTGAAACACGTTAGTTCCACGTCACCAGGCATGAAGATGATCGATGAAGAGATGTTCGCTGTCAAAGCCTGAAAGAGAGAGAGAGAGAGAGAAAGCATCTTGAACGTTATTGCTGATAGACCCGAGTCACGTACAGGAGCTGTTGCTTAACACAAGTCAGACCGTTTGTAGAGTGTTAAACGAAAATCGCTTACACCTCCTCTATTTTTAGCAAATACAAGCTTTGAACCAGGCAGACATATCTTCTCCGACTGCCAGTGGGTGGTACAGCAATGTGCGTTGCAGCGGGACTTCATAGTTCATGTGCTGAACAATTACGAACAGTTATTGTAAACATTACACATGTAAATGACGCTTCCAATAAACACTTTGTTTTTTCTTTCGTCTCTTACTTTTTGTGTTTGGGCCTCACCGTGTCACTTGCGCTCATAAATTCCTACACAATAAATGATTGTTACAATGTCCTGTACCTACCCTTAAAGTTTGTACCATGAATTCGGAACCACCCTGTATTTTATGAGGGTATAAAACTGTCTTTAAAGGAAGTTAAGTATCCAACTTTGCAAAAGGTAGCTACTTTTCAAAAAGAAATGCGTTCTGCCTTTTGTTTGATCTCCGTACTGCCCTCTGCTCTTTGATACTTCATCAAGAACACGACGAAGGAACAGTAAGTCCATTACCGACGCACCATGTTATTCAAAATTACTATGGAGGTTTCGGCAGCCCTTAGACCCTTTTAAAGAAAACGTCAAAATTATTTTTAGGCATTTTTTCATTAAATTTGACAGCAGCAATAATTTCTGCAACGCACTTTATGTCTTGCTCGGTATAGTTCTGCAACGAGTCTGCACGTGGGTGTTTTTCGACCTGAAAGGGTGTAGCCGAATTATCCAGACTGCCTGGTTATCGAGTGCCGAGTTTTCGAGACTCTAATGTACTAATAACATGATCTGCGTGATTATGTTTTCAAAGTAAATAGAAGGAGAAAGCAGTACAGTTAAACCTATTTTTGCGAAGTAGATACGGACCGTATAAATAAAACGCACAAAAAAGATTCGAAATTTTCATAAATTCTTACCTATAACAAACAATTTTGTCGAAATATTACAGAAAAATTTTTTTATGCGGGGAGAGGACCGCATAAAAAAAGTGGCATAGAAAATAAGCCAATTATTTACGAAATTTAGGAGAAAGTACTTCCATAACAAAATAAATAATTAAATTACACATCAAAACGTTTTTAAAACATTTAATTTCTCATTGTATACACGGGGAAGTTTTCAAAATGCACATGATTAATTCACTGCTACTCATCGTAATCCAAAGCGCTCATCATCCTATGATGAATAAGTTCAAAATCTTTTTCGTCACTTGAAGATACAATTATAATTGATTTATTTTTTGGCACCATAAAGTCAGAGATAAATTTTTGTGAACGAAGGCTGGTTTGTAAGTTGCTTGTAAATGCCACGATAACCAGATATGCATGCTTGAGGTTCTTTTTGAAATTTTATACTCCTTTCAGAATTGATATCTATTTTAAGAAAATGCTTTTCCAATATGTTGGGAAGCTTTATCCGTGCATATATTTTATCCGCTCTCAAAGAATCTGGCACTTCTTGTCATAATCTATCTAATTATTGATAATGTAATTTTCAATGAAAGTTTCGTCTTCAATCAAGCGTGGGCTGTTGCCGCGTTGAGAAAACAACTCAGCATGCATTGTCGGGAGACTGTTTATAAGATACGAACAGAGCGTCTTGAAGTGTATAGATGTACATGGCAGTGGCATAGCATACACCCTCGCCTCTCCCGGGGGGGGGGAGGGTTGTCCTAGGACTCTGGGGGTTCAAAGCCTGACTAAAGTCAAGTGTGCATATCTATTCAATTTTAAAATATTAAAAGAAAAACCTGACATTCCACTGAAGTCCTAACATTCACCGTGCCACTGGCACATTGATAGAAAACATTACAGTGGTGCCAAAGCCTTTGAAATTCATGCACCGCATAAAAAAGATCTCACAGAAAAAAATCACACACAACAGATAGTACAAAAATAAAATCGCATAAAAAAGGACTACACAAAACCAAGTTATACTGTAACATCATTTGAAATGTAATACTTCTTGGACTTAAATTTAATGGAATTGAAATACGAAATTTTTAATTCGAAAAGAAAATAAATAAAAACAATGAAATAAACAACAAGGTAATTGAAATGTTCCTCTGTCGTAGAATAAAAATGCACGACTTATTAGAATACGAACAGATGGCTTAAGCAAAACAAGTTTTTATTGAAACATCTAGTATTGCATTGAAGCGTTTAATAACTGATGGAATCTGAGATTTCTATCTAAAACTAGAGAGAAAATAGCGATTTCTCTTTCGAATTTGTATTTATTTTGTTGAAATCAAATTATCCACATACACATCACTAAATTTAACTAGGAAATGAAATACTTATAAGTATTCTGAGCTTCGTTGTTGTGACATGTTTCGGAAGATCTGTTTGGAATGAAAAATTTCTAGGAAATGTTGAGAATTGAATACATGAGAATTCTGTATTTACTTATTATTTTCAATTTCAAGTAAACCAATTTTGCAATTGATTCTAAATTTTAATATTATTTCCATCATTTTTATCCGAGTCGGTTATTTTGACATTGCGAGATGTTTAAATTCGGCTTCAGAATATTTTCCATTAATATGATTGGTACTATTTATGTTTTTGTATCCGTAAAATTTTAAAAACTCAATTTTCATAAAAATCTTTTAAGTTTTATTCAGCAACAGATCTCGTTTTTGAATCTTTCAGTTGAAATATTTGATCTCTGACATTATAACTTGTATTTTAAAAGTTCAAAAATTTAAATTTGTTCCTGATAATATATAACTTTATAGATTCAACTAAATAATTAATATTTTTGGAACCTTTATAATAACATTGCGAAAATAATTTGCAACTCAGTTTTTAAGGTACAATATTAGTTTTTTTTATATTATACAGGAAAGCTAAATTTTTTTGTACCTTTTTTGTACATTCATACGTCTAAAATTCAAAATAATTGCAATTCAGTAATATTTTTACCAGCAACAAATAATCTTTCATTTCTTCTCGTGAGAAATGAATTTTCTCACGATAATTTTTTTCTAATGGGGCTGCGTAAAAAATGGTATTTTTTACCTTTGCAGAACTAGTTCATTCACCAGGATCTGGTATCACTTTTTAGTGCGACAACGTAAAGGCGACACCAATTGCCGCAAGTAATTTTGACGCCCAGTTTCCTCCTCAGATGGAGGCACATGTGCTCTGACGATGCGAAATTGAATTTTGCCGAGAGCACCCAAGCCAAACGGGCACTTCAAGGGATATTTTACATGCCGCATAATCATACGACAGGGCAGCTGTCGATTTTCTGCTTTATGAAAATCCACCGACTTGGGCCGGGGTCGAACCCGTAACCTTGGGTGCCGAAAGCCAGCGACAAACCAACTACGCCACCCAGTCGGCAGAAAATAATTCTATGCTTTGGTGTTATAAATATCATTTCTGAAAGAATAATTACATAATTCCAAGTATTTTCTGCACTTAGATTTGAAATACTTTTTTTTAGTGCTAAACTAAAATTCAAGTGCGTTTCATTTAGAAAAGTAAAGAATGAGGTACTAAATCAGGTATCAACCTTTACAGTATATTGGGGATTAAGGTTGCGAGGTTCATCGCCAATAACCTTTCATATTGTTTCTACGTGTGATTTAAATAACATTTAAAATAAATTCAGGCAATATTAGAAATTGTTAGTCTCTCACATTTAAATTATACCTTTATTTGTCTATTGCATATAAATTTTTTAGCCTTAAATACTTCACATGCAAAGCGGACTTTTTTCTCCTTGGATATTTCATATAATAGGCCGTTATAAATTTGAAACAGTAAAGAGTTTTAATTACTTTGGGTTCAATTATTACTAGTAGCACATTATCTTCTGAAATTTAAAAAAAAACCGACTATATCTGGCAATTAGGGCTGTCTATGGATTAAGACTTTTAAAATACCGGTTACTTCTAGATAGATAAAGATTTTAATTTACAAAACGCTATATCCAGATTTGTCTTAACATATGCATCCGAAACTTGGAGAATGACAAAACTGTGTGTGTGTGTGGAAAAAAACTCAATCGTAGTTTTTGAAAGGAAGGTTCTACGGAGTATACTTGGTGGTTTGAATGAAAACGGTAATAGGAGAAGGAGAACCAGTATTGAACTGTACAGGATTTACATAAACATGACTTTATTAGAGATATTAAGATAAATAGAATTAACTGAATGACCTATATGACCAAATGCATGATGACCGCACAATAAACAGGTATTGCGTTTTAGAATGACTGGAACCAGAAGGCAGGGAAGACCGCCATGAGATGGGCTGATTTGGTGGAATCTGATTTTCTTACAAAAAATGAAAAAAAATTGGAAAGCAAAGATCAATTAGAAGTTGTTATGGAGGTAACTGGAACCAGTTACCTTCTGAGGAAGGTAACTGGCTCATATATATAACTGGGGTGTTTAATTAATTATAATAATGGATATTTCATATTAGCTGTGTGGTACTTATGTATTATCGCAACAAATTGGCGACATTATATGAAACGAAGCCCATGATCGCCAATTCAGCGCATATGACACATGCGAAATTGTGGTTGCCAACTTGGCGAGTTATCTTGAACGTTGTTGATTGTTGGTATACTACATAAGTACCTAGCTGTGCTATCATAACTACAAAAATATATTTAAAAATAATTTTTTGATTGAAAATGATGTATGGAAAGACTTGATGAGCATGAACAGTTTTTACTTCGTAATTTATTTAAGATAAGATTCATGAGAGCTTAAGAGACATGTATATTAAAGGTTCAACATGTATTCAAGGGATTATCATTTCATACAAAAAAGAAATAACTTTTTAAAAATTATCATTATTTTCTTTCTATAAAATGCGTTTTTAAAATAACTTTTTGGAAACCTGAATTAATGAAAGCATAAGAGCTTTAACAAATGTGTCAGCAAATGCTTTCACTTATAACCCTATCATTTTGAACCTGAAATTATAAAAAGAAAACAAGAGGGGAAAATGTATTCTTCTTTTTTCCCATTCCACGTCTTGCGTAAACTAGATGGTCCGAGAATAGTATACATAAAATTTTCAAAGAGGCAGACATTTCTCCAGATTTTCTTTTCTTTATTCCGCGTATTTGTGTCCTTGTATTTTGAATTATTAACGCACTGTTTTCGAAAATGAGGCTATTTCCCCAAAGGAACTAGAGCTAATTTTCTCAAAACTCTGCACTTCAAGTACAATTTGGACTCCCAGGGACGTCTGAGTGGATGCTCTCATGCATCTTTACGGAGTTCGTAAATTGCTTTTATTCTAAGACTCAGGAGTAAGTTTTCTGCTCGGAAAGTTTGTTTTTGTTTCGCGTACTAAATTGAGAGTACTTGAGCTAAGAGTGCTTCTCTCAGTTTCTTATATTTTCTTCAGAGATTTGGATATTCAAAGTAAAAGCAAGCTTGTTTTTCTAAGACCTCTTGTGTTTTATTATCATGCCACTTTTAATATTATTATTAATCCTCCCTTTACCAAAGTTTATATTTAAATCCCTCTTTTAGGAAAGTTTAAAAGCTGTCTTCAGTCAGCATTATTTATAATAAAGCAGCGTTATTTTTAAGTTTCCAAAATCTCAATGGTATTTTTTTATCTTTAGTATTCACGTCATTTTAGTCTCTCAAGTAGAGTTTATATGTGTGAGTAGTAGTAGAGTTTATCAAGTATATATAAAGTGACTTCGTGGTGGTTTTATTTACTCATTTTGGATTATTATTATTAGATTGTGGATGAGTAATAATCTTGTATTGACATGATAGAGGAGACTGGTTGCTTTTGATCCACATTTATTTTCAGTAGAACATTTCCCATACATAGCAGTCGTAAGCACATGGACGTCTTAAGACAATTTGGTCCTAGTCCAAGGCTTCGGCTTCTTGAGGGCCTCGTCGTCTCGTTTTCAACTTAGTTTCAATAAGAACATGATACGAATAATCCTAATGGTCAAAGGTTATTCCCGGACATATTCTTTAAAAACAGGGAAATACGAACTATATGTCAATTGGCAACAGTGGCAAGACTTCATCACTATGTGATGACCATTGTCCATGCCTAGATCTAGGCCTACCACCATACATACACTATCATTATTCATTTAATCAAAATGCGACAATCGGTCAAGCCTGTCTCTGCCTAAGTTTGTTAAATTGTAAGTCACGCACATATTTATTTGTTTTTATTTACCTTTTGTACGTGTATTTGATGACGTATACTAGGTAATACGTGTGCTACTTTTAAAGGTCAAAGGGGGGCTTACTTTTGCAGAGAGGCCCAGGCCTCAAGAAGTCTTAAGATGTCCTGCATACACACGTGGATCAAGACGATGGATACAAGCGTAGCATTATATTGCAGTTACTAACAGTGGTAGGGAAATTTTCCATGCAACGGAGACTTAAATACAAAAAGGCAATCAGAAGTGTTCCATAACTCACATAATTTCTATGAAGTTAGTGAATATTAACGTCGCTCTCTTCAGCTACACGAGGGCACGAAATTTTAAACCATGGTTAAATGACGAGAACTACACCTAAGTTGGCACCCCTTCCCGTAACTTCCAAACCACACTTACAGGAAGTCGTTTGAGCCTCGACAGATTTAATGTGCATTGCACCCTACACGGTGGATCTTCAGCAGTACTAGGCTTGAACTAATGGCACACCAGCCATGAATCCGTTACCTTGACCACTAGGCTACCGCGGCCACGTGATTTCCGTGGAAGGCTCTTCCAATTGTTCGTGGACAGCTATCGTACGATGTGTTAATATAACAACTAATCTAAATTGACTGAGTTACGGTTAACTCACGTTTTTGGCGGGTAACTATTATTTACGCGAAGTTTTGAATGGTTCAGGACCATTCAAATTAAAAAGTCTTCAAGAGAAAGTTAATGTGAACTATTATGTATGTTATTGTTACTGATGCCATCTGTCTGACTGTGTCAGATAGGGGTCCACGAAATTCATTACGGCAAAATGCTAGATGTACGCCTGTCGCTAGCCGTAGCTTTTGAGCATTAAACAGGTGACAGCACGTTTTTAGCTCGGTTCCACCCCAATTTTAAGGGAGAACACCCTAGGAAAGGGGGCCAGGGGCCTCCCACCTCTCTTCCTCTTCCACCAAACTCACGAGAAGATTTGAAGCTCCACGACTATTTCGAGTACCCCCATGCCTCAAAGGCGATGCACATTTACAAAATCCATGCCTTCTCAGGGATTCGAATTCAGACCCTACGGCACTGCAGTCAGCGTCACTAACCACTATATCGGATGAGCGACATTATTATTTAAATAAAAATTGTATGTAAACATTAGACTATAAATTGCGTTAATAATTGATGCAACGGTCTTAAATATTGAAAAGCTTAACCTACTATTTTCGTAGTAGATCAACTTAATCCAAAATGACAGAACGATCGGTTTTTTAAAATTTTTATTTTATCTTATTCTTTGTATTATTATCTTTCGATTGATATATATATATATATATACATAATTTTTGCATGTCGGAAAGTTAGAAGTTGGATAAAACTTCATTTGAAAAATGTAAATTAACAAATTAGGCAACTCGACCACATCTCCTTTTTAGAAAAAAAGCTCAAGAAAGCGTTCACAGATAAAAAAAAATCTATTCTAAAAAGAGAAATTAAAACAACAAAAAAGAGGGTGTAATATATAAAGCAGGATATTACCGAGGCATTACAAGAATTTAATTTTTTTCTTCTTGAAATGTGTGCATGTAAAATGTTTGAATTAAGGCATTTTATATTAATAATTTCATAATTTCAGTTCTTATTCCTCATATGCTTCTTATACAAATATAATACTTTAATATTATGTCTAAAATTTCTGTCATGACAGAAAATTTTTTTTAAACATTTTTCTGGAATTTTCTTGTGCATTTAATACTCTCTAAAAATTGGTCTTTTATAAAAATCTATGGGTTGCAAAATACGAAAATGCAGTTGTGTTAAAGAAATATATATAGCTAATGTCTTAAAGTGCTATTTTAAATTTATTTAAGCTTATTATATTAATTTTTCAAAATTATAAACTTTAAAGTGATTTTTCTCAGTTTGTATTTTTTGATACATTAGTGCATTCAAACACTAATCCTCCGCAATTATTTACGAATCACTTGCATTTTTTCCTGTGCGTTATATATAAAGCATATAACAAAATTAGGGATCCATTTTGCTGTAAACTCAAAATTTTCTTTAAAAAAATTAAAATGTAGGAGAAATTGGCTTTTTCATTGAATTTTAGCGTGCACATGTCACATTTTATTTTTTTCACTCCAAAGCCATTTAAGTTATTGTAAAATCGATCCCTAAAGTTGCTTAGAACATCCTTAAGAATATTACAAAAAATTTCAGGTCAAAAAGTTAATAATTACAAAAGGAGTAAAATTTTTAAATTTTCCAAATTTCCTTCAAAAAATTTAAATTTTTAAAATTCTGTGCAAAATATATGAAAATTTTCCTCTCATATCATTTTCTTGAATTGAAACATTATATGAAATGCAAAAGTATAATTTTTAAATACATAAATAAAAATAAATTGTACAAAAGTTACTGCACAAGTACCCTTAATATAAAATCCAACATCAAATAGTAAAATAAACTCCTATTGAAGAAATACTTTTACTTTGAGAAAGAAAGTAAACATTTTATTTTGATAAATTAATTAAAGTACATATATATTTGTGCTTGTGTGTGAGATACTAGAATTTCAAATAATTTCTTGGTAAAAACAATTGGTAATTAGCGAAACATATTAAATAATAAACCATTAATGGAATGGAGTTATAATGTCGGGGAATTCTTTTTTTGAATTTTTCTTTTATATTGCAATCGATTTTTGGTTGTAAGTTAAAATGTTTTTGTATGTGTCCCACAAGTTTTCTTTCGAATCTTAAACCTGTCATATTGTCAGGCTTATAAAAATTGTAGTGTGTGAGTTAAGGAACATTGGATTAAAATACTAAGAAATAAAATTTACTTTTACAACTAATTCATATACAGTGAAAATCTCTTAACATGAAACTGAGGGGACAGAATTATTTTTCGTGTTGACAGATATTGCAAAAAAAAAAAAAAATAGGAACAAAATTAAGAGTTTATTACATTTTATTTTATTTACAAAAATATGGAAAAATGCCCGTGTTTAGTAAAAATCAATGAAACAAACACATTCACAAGAGCTTGAAGACATTTAATACAAATTTTCAAGGTTTTTGAAAACCAAAACATTTATTGAGTTTTTGGAAAATTATCTGACAATTTTCTGTGCATTGCCCTTTTTAGTATCCAATTGTCATCTATTTTGTATGTTGTATGTGTTTGTTGTATGTCGTCTATTTTGTTTATCATTTCAGCATTGGAGAATGTGTTTCTGCACATGCTTTTCATGATGTTCTTCATTTCGGATGGCATGGAAACAGGAGCTGCATTACTCATTTCATTTTCGTATTCGGAATCTGCATCAATCAAATTTTTTGAGCTTTTAACGAACTCCAAAATGTCTTTGTCTGCCATAATTGGAGCTGTATAAGTTTTATTATCATCTCTCTCTCAAACTCAGTGGCGCAACAGCCCATGAGGGCCAAGGTCTACTGTGCCCATCTCAGTATACATGACCATTGGGCGCTGGGGTGCATGAGCAGATGTTCCGATCAGGTGGTCAGCCTGAAGCGAAACCCCCAGTGTTTAGTCCCCAAGTAAGCTTGGTTCTCATTTTATCGACACACTGATGGGATGAAAGGCTGAGTCAACCTTGCCCAGCCGGGGTTTGAAACTCGGACCTGCGGTGTGGAAGCGCGATGCACTAACCATTCAGCCACTGGGCTTCTTTATTATCATCTACTACAACGAATTCTTTTGATGATACCCTAGGACGGTCCAATCCGGCTGGTGTTTTCGGTATTTTGTTCATTCCCAAATGAAAAGTTTTTCGTGTTAGGCGATTTTCGTTTCGTGTTAAGTGAAAAAAATGCAGGAAAATACATAATAGTTTGTCGGGACCGTTGTATTTTTTAGGATTAACCAATATTTCGTCTTAAGCGTTTTAGCGTTCGACGTATTTTACTATATGTTTTTATTCCTTATAATGTTAAGTTTTTTATTACTAATTGAATCGTAAGGCATTTAGTACATAAATTACAAAGTGAAATAAATGTATAAATATGTACATGTATCTTCATCTTGAAATACATTTAGCTTATAAGAATGATGGCTAAACATTCAAGTATTTCACTACAGCTATAGAACTGTAGTAATATAGTAAAAATATATTACTGGTTAATGTGAACACAATAAAAAAGTAATATCTTTAAAATAACAATTTATTATAAACCAGAAAATTTTCTAAACTTAATTATCAAAGCTTAAATGAATAATAATTAAAATTAGAATATGTCTATTCAAATTTCTGTGAACTTCCGTTCGTAATTTCAAAATTGAATATTCCTTGAACTCTATTGGTAAAATCTTTATAAAACATCTGATTTTAAGAATTTCACATGACTTGATAAATCAATACATAAAAATTTTAATATTTTACAATTAGCTACTACTTCCTTCTCTAAAATGTATATACAAAATCTTATAATTTCGTAAAATATCACAATGTTCGGTTTCATGTGTTTTGAATGGAGAAATAAAAGTATTATAATTTTATGTTGAAAGTGGTAAAAATCAATGGGTACAAAATTTTGACACCAAACATTTGAGAGCATTTTCTTAATATTTAGGGATGTCTGTGGCACACAGCTGGGAGTTGACGGTCGTGTGGATACTGTGTACGGTGTTTTAACTGTAGAGTTGAGGCTTCGAGCCTTGGTGCCACTAAGACCAAGTATTTAAGAACATCCTCTTAATATTTAGGAATGCCTCTGGCACACAACCGGGAGTTGACGGTCGTGTGGGTGTTTTAATTGTAGAGTTGAGGCTTCGAGCCTTGGTGCCACTGAGACCAAGTATTTGAGAACATTCTCTTAATATTTAGCGATGTTTGGTTGTGAACTCTGCTTCATGTGTTTTACTTGTGGAGTCAAGGGTTCGAGTCTTGGTGCCACTGAAGATTTGCCATGTATAGGGATTGATGTCATTTATATCTCTTGTGACTCTAAGTCCTCTTTTTGGTAAGGAGAGAAATTTGAAGAGTAGTTTATCAATGACGTGATGCCATTCTTGGGACTTGGGCATGATTAAAAATTACAAGGTTCTTTGTCGAAAGCTCTTGTGTTGTATTAAAGTGCGCTATAAATAAGCAGTCAATTAGTTCGATGCATGAAATGACCTTTAAACATTCAATTTTTTTTCTATATTTTAATAATAATAATATATATATATATATATATAAAGAGAGAGAGATTGACAAATAATCTATTATTTTGAGTTAAAAGCTCTCAAATAATTTAAATATAATTCTTACCAAAGGTATATATATTATCTAAATTTTACATCTGTGCACGCAAAACTTTATCTTTGTGTGTCTCGTAATAAGAATTGGAAGTTTAAAAAGTTTGGACATTTTAATCAAGAATTAATTAACTAGCGGGTGAAAGTAAAACTTCTTTGAGATTAGTTGAGGTATTAAACATAAGAAGAGAGCCATTTTAAAAGTAAGCGACTATATAAGGTTCTCCTTCCGTAGTTGATCTTCTATAAAATATAGCATAAGATGAAATGTAAGAGATATTTCATGCTCCATGTGCGTTAAATAAGAATTCTAGTTTATAATGCATAGCTTGTGATATTTTCAAAGTAAAAAAAAGAGGATTATAGGGGGTCGAGAAGATATTAGCGGTGAGCATGTTCTTAAAAAAATATTTTGAAATAAAAGAATTAATTTTTTTACAAGCGGCATGGGATTTATATGTTTACTGAGTAATAAGTGAGACCACATGCACGTAGATTATAGGTTTTTTTTATCTGTACTGAGACATAAATGGAATTTTTTTCATTGAAAATTCGAAGGCGAAATAATATTACTAAGAAAATATATGACAGTCATTGTATTAAATTTATTACAGTTCTATGAGAAAAATATTTCAAGTATTCGACTACGTATGGAACCATGATTTCGAAAATGCTCATAAATGAATAAATATTTGTTATTTATTGCCTCCTGAGTTAGAATAAACATATAAATTTCTCTTAATAATATTACTACAATAAAAATTACATAGAAGTAATTTTTTTGGCAAAAAGTGAAGAAATAATGACATACATTCAAAGCATTCTACTTTCATGAAAAATGCTTCTATAATAATATTTTGCCTATATATAGAGGAGATTTCTCTACAGAGCTTGAACAAAAAGTTTTGAAATATTTATCTTATTTTCAGAGTTACGATCAATTGAAGTAATAACCTATGTTTTTTGTTAAAATGCCTCTATTCTAATGTATTAAATAAAATATGAATCAATGAACTTTTAAGCAATATATTTCAAAAAACATAGTTCAGGCTCTGTATAGAATTCTTAACTATATATACACAAAATATTAAAAAAATTTCCATAAAAAGAGAATGTTTTGAAAATATCTAATTTTTACTTCATTTTTTGCTCTAAAATTGCATTTAAATAGTTCTTTCTCGTAAAACATTTCTTCAAAGAATTTTATATGCATATTCTAATTTCGGTGATACAAAATATCAAAAATATTATTCATTTATAAGCTTTTTCATCACGTTCCAACGTAGTCGGATATCCTAATTTAATTTAATGCAAATGGGAAATGTATTTAACTTTTATAAAAATGAAATTTTTTATTCAATTTTTTACTGTTTTACTGTATATTTTTATATCATATTTAATATCGACCATTAGGATCATAATATTGTTTTTCTTGGAATAATTACACGTAACAAACAGTGTGTAGCAAAATTTGTGAAAGAAGATTCGAAATTTTACCTATTTTTGTAATTTATATATATATATATATATATATAAACATATAAACCTAAAATAAAGCTAAATGGCAAAAAAAAAACATTTCTCTTCAAGATTGTTCAAAGATACAGCTGATTAGGACTGCAGCTATTGCTTTAAAATTTTTATTTCATTAGGAGTAAATAAGACATACTTTTTTTATATTTCTATTATTTAAAGATTAGTTTTTTTTTCAAGGATTGCAATTCCAACAAAAGGAAAAGAAGGATGTGTTGCAGCTGGGAAATTGAAGATTTATTTTGACGTTATCTGGAATCTACAGTTTTTCTTCTTTATACATTATAAAACATGTCAGTTTTGCGTGTAAGAAAAAGTCAACTTCCTTGACAGTATTTAGCTTTAAAAATGAGAATTGTTTCGCTTATAAAAGGGTTACCAAGAAAGAAATATGTGTGTTTTTTTTATAAAATATAACCTTGTTCTTGTTTCTCAAACAAAACTTAAGCTTTAAGATATATTTATTTATATAAAATTACAGTATTTATATTAGTGTAAAAAAGGAATTTGGGGGGGATTTTAATTTATGCATTTATTGTAAAATTTTTTTGTTAATAATAACTTTTACATTTTGATGAAATTACGTATTTATATAAGTGCATTTTTATAATGTTTATTCAATTTATAACTTTTTTAAAAATTAGTTTTATGCGCTAGAGATAAGATTTATGATAAATATAATTCGCTTAAAAATAGAGTAGACTTTTTTTCTACAAAGCTTATCATCGCTTGACTGAGGTTTAAAATTACGAAGTTCGTCTTCAATAACTTCATATTGCGACGTTAACACACAACTAATCAATCGACAAACTAAACCATCTCCTTGAAAATGAAATTTAATAGTCTAAATTTTAAGCAAAATTACACGGAAAATCGTAGTGAACCCTAGCTCGTAGAAGTGGGAGTGTGATCAACGGAAAAGACATTCATAAAACGAACACTTTTATAATGACTATCAAATCACCATTTAATTTCGACATAAGCTAGAGGAGCTGTTAGGTTAACATACGAATTTAAATATCTATAGTAATAAATTCAATACTTGTCGTGACAAATAGATCCACAGCAACAGGAAGCATCCTAAAAGGACTCGTCGGATCCATGAACCTTGGTAGTTTTTTTTATAACTCCTCTAACGCCGTAGGTTCCGTATGACAGCACACACAATTGCCTTCTTTTTTCACTTCCTCTTCACTTGATTTTAAATAGCAACTCTCATTAACATAAATTGCGGTTCCTTTATAGAAAAAGTTTTATAGTCATATAACACCATTAAAGTATTTACCCTAGAGCAGTGGTCTTCAAACTTGGTTCCACGGAACCTTGGATTCCACAAGGCTTTCCCAGAGGTTCCAAGAGTAACAATAAAAAAATTGTAAGGAAATTATTTACATGTATAAAATACGTACATGTGGATTCACGTTCTCTATGTGAAGTCTATATAATTACAAGCATCTAAAGCCTATCCATTTTAAATATATATTATAAAATACTTTCACCTGCTAGATTCCTGGTATTGTTTATTATTTCGGGTTCCACGAGATAATTTTTTTACTCGTTAGTTAGCACAATGTCTTTTAAAATAAATAGTTTTCTAACAGAAAATGCACCTTTATGCATTTTTTAACAAAAACACCTATAATGAAGGAGAGGATACAGCTTATCTCACCTGATTCGATGTTAAAATCTAATAGTTCCTAAATTTTTGGTTTCAAATTCATGCAAAATGCACGGGATTTTTCACACAGCTACAAGCATTTTAAGGCCATTCAGAACATTATGTGTAAGAGATTTACATTTCTCAAAGTGTATGGCTACAAAAACGAAGTATAAAACCAAATTTAACTCGGAATATGTAATGAAAAATTGCATTTAATCTCAAAAGACCTAGACTTCGATAATTTGTGTGAAAAAGCAAGCACATATCCCAGTTACTAAATATAATGTATAAGTAGATGAGTAAATTATGTTGAAAAATTAGATCAGAATTTTTTTAATAATAAATGTAATAATTTTTTAATTGCCTTTACCTAAAGTATCTGTAGCATGTGATCTACTTTAAGTATTATTATAATTATATTATTTTAACCCGGCACTCGAAAAAAACGACCTTGACTTCACGCGCAGTGTATCTCATATCCAAAGGTGCTTACATTCTGTTTTTACCGTAAAATTTGCATACAAAGGCGAAAAAGGAAGAAAAGTAGGGCATATAATTTGTTCATTACACTTTTCACAAGTAAATTTAGTTTTTCTGTTCTTTTTATTAGGGTATTCAGTACATTGTTTATACACTCCTTCAGTCTTTGTCGCGAGTGAGTGTGATGTTTTCACTGGATCTTAATTTTTTAAAAAAATTTTGTAGAAGCATTTCTTGCTGGTTTTTTCCTTTTTTTATGTCTATAGAAATCTAAAACACTCCAGAAACCAGCGTCTGGTTCGATGTTTAGTTGGTGGTTTCTCACTTCTTAACGAAATAATTTGAGCATTTATTATCGCCATGTTCACCAACATAAACAATATTGTCATAGGCTAACGATTAGATTTTCGAGCTATTGAATATGTTGCGGTCATTTTAGCAAGGACGATAATTGCTCCCTCATTTTAATTATCTAGATATATTTCAGTAGAAGAATCATACTTGCTATTATACTTTTCATCATTCGATTCTTCCACATCATTCCCGCAAAGAGTCTTTCTTCATCCGAAAATACTGTCTATTAAATATTGTATCTATTAAAGAATTTCAATATCACATTTTTTCATCATAACTATAATAATACTTCATTGCACAAGAAAGATTTTAAAACGAGCTCATTCATTTTAAACTTTACCGGTGATTCACACACAAGGTATGACATATCCGAAGAGGCAGTATCCAAAAATATACTTTTAGAATTCGCCTATAAGCTAAGGATATGACCTTAAAGTCAGCTACACGAAAAACTATTCATTTTCCGAAAAAGGCTTAGGTGGAATCTTGAAAAAAGTGAAGCGGTGGGTATGACATACCCTGCGCGTGCTTGAAGTACCGCGTTAAGTATGTGAATGGAACCGGGTTCTACGAAAACACTTTCTAGTTCTAGGGTTTCCACGAAAGCATCTTCAAGTTGTAGGGGTTCCGGAAGTTAAAAAAGTTTGAAGACCATTGCCCTAAAGGATTAGTAACAATCACTAATAGAATCTGTTACAAAGTTACAGAAATTATATTTACTAATTTTAATTCTGTTAAGTACCACAATTTAAAAAAAAAGTTAAAAGATATATTTAAAGCTAAAAACATATCAAGAGCAATAATGCATACTTTAAAGGTAAAACCATTTGATAGATTTCATTCATATTCAAGACAATTTTTGAAATGTTCTTATAAATAGTATTGAATTGGAAAAACATAGTTTGTTTTCCTATCTAATGTGCGCATATTCAAAGTGATCGATGAGTAAAAGTTTAGTAGTTGACAGAAGAAAAATATCTGAAAGGCCTCGGCGTCATGAGCCAAAAGATGCATGACAAGTTGATCTGACAACACATTTCAGAGAGCACAATTGTTTGAAAGGCGATACATCAGCAAAAATCAGAAAGATTATGATCTAAAACCTAATACTTTTAGACAGAATAATTTCTGCTTAGAGTAATCTAATAATTCACCTGTTATCGTGATAAATTTACTCTTTATTTTAAGTGAATTATTACTGTATTTGTTTGCAACATACTACTGAAATGATACATAATATTGTATTTAGAAAGTAAAATTGACATTCAAAATTAAATTACCAGATAATCATGAAAAGTTTCTGTAAAGAAGGGCCTAATAATATATTAAAATTTCAGTTAACGAGTAAAAATTGCGAAAAAGTCAATTCCACAAAAATATATTCAAAATTGATTTCATAACTTTTTTCAAAATATATTTTTGCTAAATGGCCTTTTCTAGCAAAATTACCTGAAAAATGATAAATTGTGATGAAAACTATTGTTTTTTTGAAAAATATGTGATAAATACTTTTAGTTTAGAGCGTAAAATTAATGACTTTTTAATAAAACATTGAGCAGATATTAAAATATTATCAACTATCATATAATAATACCTCTGATTGAAATGAAATGAAATTCAAAAGAACAAATTTATGCATATAAAGATAAGTACTGGTGTTAGGAAATTTGGCGTTTAAATAAAAGTAAATATATCACATAAATTTAATTTATTAATCTGCGTATGAAAGGTTTTGATCCATTTAAAGATTGTAAGAAATATTTATCTCAAACTAAAACATGTGTTCTGAATAAAGTGAATACAATACAAAAACAAAAAATTTAATTTATTTACTTTGAATCCTTTTGTAAATTTTACTTGCAACTTATTTTTACGCAAATCACAAAAATAATAGTATTAAAAGAATACTCGACTTTTATTTGTATTTATGTGTATTTTATTTTTAAATCATACATTTTAAATTTATTTGCAGTTTCATAAAAAATTTAAAAAAATATTTTAAAGTACCTGCAGTGAAGCATTTTATTATATTGTTTCACAATGATTAAATAACTTATGCTTGAAATAACTAATTCATAAAAGGAAAATACATTGCCTGGACGATTTAAGTACTTTGTGTAATTCCACAGTTCACGCAAAGCTATCATACATTTACTAAGGCGTATTGAGGATTAAAAATACAATATTTTGTTTGACTAAATAATTTCACAGATTTTAATTTAAAAGGTAAAAGTATCCCTTGAAAAAAATAAAACATATATATTTTTATCAAAAAAATTCTATGATTTTTCTAATTATATTTATATAGATTGCTAAATGAAAAGCTTTTGAAAGTACAAATACTTCTTTAAATTTTAATTTCCTCAACGGCTACAATGATAATGGGTAATTATTTTTTTTAAAGAGTAGTGAAATAAAACAATTAAAGATCTCTATTTTTCTACTTCACTTCAAAAATTCAGGACGCATGTATATATATGCCTTTTGCCCATTCCCATAAATGACTTCTCTTATGTGTGTAAACTTGCATTAAAAATAAATTCTTCAGAATGAAAAAAATTACTTACAAGAGGTAAGTAAAAACGTAATTTTATAACCGAAGAAAGAATCAAAAACAATTAAAGAAATAAATGGAGTAAAAAAATCACAAATCTCACAGTACTTTTTTTTATTAAAGTAACTTTCAAACTCTTAATTAATTTTAATTCTATGATTTGAATATCAAATAATTATTAAACAATTATTACTGACTATCTCCAGAAAAATTAATTACTTTACGCAAAAAAATCTTTTGGATTAATAATCAATTATATATATAATTCAACTATTTAATTTTAAATATTTTAGTGATAAATAATAAACTTTTAGTTTTAAGAACAATAATTATGATGAGGAGAAAATGAGAAATATAATACTAAAAATGACTTTATTTTTTCTCTTTTAAAGCTATAAATATTTTATTAAATATGCGCTTTTTTTCAAGAATTTTCCACAGTGTTTGTAAAATTATCACGGAAAAACTTTTTTTTCTTTTTAAAAATTTTTGATTATCATAATGGGTATTTTCAATCCTGAAGTAATATGTGAAAATCGTCAAATTTTGTTAAATACTTTTGTGTGAGAAAATTCGATGTTTAAAAATTTCTGATACTTAAAAAGGGAGGAATGGTGCGTTTAATTTTTTTTTTGAATGGAGATTCGAAAGATTTTATACATTGGCCCACTAGTGAATAATGACTTAAAGTTATTTGAGACATTAATACATGTATCTATCACAAGACATACATTTTAAATTACGTAGCATATTCTAGTAAGAATTCAACAAGTTAGTTTAAAACAAATTTTCAGATCTTAAAGAAATTTAAAAAGTATTGATAAAAGTGGAATAAAAATGGGTTTAATGAGGTAGAATTCTTCATTGTCTTAAAATAACATATTTGGTAATATATTCAAATAAACTTATTGTAATAACTTATACTTAATACTGTTAGCTTAAGTTACATAATACTAACACTATATTCCAGAATTCAAAATGGTGGGGAGATGAATAATTTAGGAAGAGAAAAATCAAATGATTAATATCTTAGTAATCCTTAATTTTATATCCGGTTTGATTTCATATATTTATATTTTAAAACTTAAAAAACAATTCTTTTCATAACAGCATTTTGTGCCCAAAATTAAGCTGATTTTAATATATCTTGAGCTATTATCAAAATATTTTTTAAGAAAACTAATTACTTCAAAATATAAATATAATAAAATTTAAGTTTATAAATTCCTGTGGATATATTATTCTTATTTATTGAAACTCATCAATTACTATGAATTAAAGGTTTTAAAGAAATATGTAGGATATTTTAACTTAAAAGATACTTTCCACATTCTTTTTTGCAGTGAAGCATATATTTTCGTGACTCTCTCGGCTGAAGCTGCTACATTTATCTACAAAAATATTTTGTAGGTTGGATATCAGAATTCCTTTCAACCATCTTTATCTACCATCAAAGAAAGCCATTTTAAAATGCGCATAAAAAGAATGTGTAAGATTAAGAGTAAATACACACTCACACATATATATACCAACATGTGACATCTTGTATTCCAGGAAAAACAGAAAATGTTTTATTAGACTTTTTAACTTTCAGAAATGTTAAGAGATCTAAAGATTTCTTTTTATACTTAAAGGGAAACGACAGGTGGTCTGTTTTGATACGGGGTTTATTTTCCTTTTCTGCCTTTAGAACTTCAAGAGCTTACACAAAAGATGCATGATACGTGTATGTATATTGACGACTTAAGAAATAGTTAAGTACAAAAAAACTAGAAATTACTACTAATGGTTTTCAAAAAGAATTTAAACTATTTTGAATGCATGCGTTCATAGTTTAAATGCAAATGGAAGTTTTATGCATTAAGTATTTAGTAAAAAAATCTCCAAAATTATAGTTTCAAACCTAAATATTTTGAAACTGCTATTCTGCTAACTTATAACCAGAGATGAATATTTATTTTGTATGTATTTCTTAAATATTTAGTTATTACTTTCAGTAGGGAATAAGTCATGTATGTACAATTTTATATACAATTTTTGCTTATAAATTGTAGGGGGGGGGCATGTTGCTTATGAATTTTTCGAAAGGTATTTAAACAGAAAAAGGATTCTTATAACGTGTATGAGATTATGAAATGTTAAAGGAATGTCAAGTGTAACTTTTCTATTTTTAATTATGGAAAATGTTTTACAATTTATAATTTAAATATATATTTATTTTTACTAATTGCACTTTTGGTAATGGCATGAGCTATCCGAGTTTGTTAATAATGTTTTTGACACATGTTTCTCATTTTAAAAATATTTTTATCTTTTACTTTAATTTATGAAAGATTTTAAAAATTTATATGCCATATCTCATCAATAGAATTTCACAATTCTTTTGGAAACATAATTTACATGAAGGGATTATATATCATATCAGTTACTATATTGTCTTTGTTTTCCATGGTTTTTTAAATTTTGTAAGATTATGGTATTAAATGCTTTCACTTTTATTTAATATCATTATGAGGAAAAATTAGTTTCAATTCATTATAATAATTAGTCAGCACTTTCGTATAATAATTTTCACACATCTGTAAAAGTCCATATGTTTTTGTAAAATTAATAGCCCTGGGGAGAAGCTAAATTTCAAATCTGATTTAATTTCCTTTTTTATTTATATGCATAAATTTATAACCGATATTTTATTAGCCTTGCATAATGATTCTTTGCCACTTAGTACTTTTATGTTTAATTTCATGTTAGTTATTAAAATATAGTGAAACAGTTTTAAGATGCGTAACATTATTTCACTTTATTTCATTGTAATAAAACATTTCTCTTACTAATTTCTCTGTTTCAAAGCTTTCCTTTCAGTAGATATTATTAACTGATTTTCGATTAGTGGCTATTAATAATTATCTCTGGTACCTTTAATTTCTAATATTCGGTTAATAGTATCAGTAACTGCTTTTTGCAAATACAAAATACATAATAATATTAGCTACATTAACGAATATATCTCTATTGGAAGAACCTTTAGAAAAAAATACTCCAATCGCTTACCTGCAGCCCCAAAAACAATCTTTCGAAGAAACGTTTTCTACATGTCCCTTTTGTATTCACTTTTATCTGGAGAAGACAATTACTGAAGTTCAGTGTAAGCAATCATACCAATATTCATATTTATCTTAGGGAAAATGAGGAGGGATAAGAAACAATGTAAACAAACAACAACAAAAATATCATCAACAGGAAACCTGGATATCAAAAGATTTTGGAGAAAAATACTCTATTAATCGTGATTGAAGGATGAATAACATAATAACTCCAATAATCTATTTGATGAGACAATTTTTTTGTACTTTCCCAATTTCAGAATAGTTGTTTTAAATGCTTTCAATTTGAGGTCAATTTTTCACACACTAACATTGATTACAGATTTATCCAAGTGAATTAATCATTATGAACTTTTAAGCGTAATGAAATAATTTAAGGAACTTTAAAGGAAAAGTATGATGATTAATGAATATTTACATTTTTATGATTTGATTATAATTAGCGTACATGCTGCGTTTTATTTCTAAATAGAAATTTTAAATTATAGCTTATTAGGGCTGTAAGGTTTTATCATTCATACAAATGATAAATGTATGAGTGAAGTTCATGACGGTTTTCATTTTTAAATCTTCTGCCTCTACATGGTGTCCCAGGATTATTGCGACAAACTTTAAGGGGAGATAGGGGGCACCATAAGGATTTAGATTTACATATCAATTCATGGTGGGAAACGTCGGCGATAGGTGTCGCTGTTCTCAAGAGCATTAGAGGAATCCCGTACATCAGGTGAATATCTGCCAGCTCTATGTTCGTAAATCGTTATATAGCTCTGCTGGTGAAGACAGCTCAAATGACTGCGGTAATGCAGGTCTGTTCCCACCAATGTTCTTCTGAACAACGCCACCTAGCGCTGAATGAATTTCCGAATAAAGGTTGCTATGAAAATTTGAAACTTTGTGATGTCCCTACCTCCTCTTAAAGTTTGTCCTAATTATCCTGAGACAACTTATCCTGAGACCCCTTGTATAAAATTAAAAAGATTGTACAAATTTATTCATTGAGCTGATGCACTGAGATTATAAAATATAAGTAATAGTTTATTACATATATTTTATAATCTTAGTTTTATAACTTACACATACATGCTTAGAGCATTTATTGACATTCTTTATGAACAGTGCAAGTCATTTTTTAAAGAAAGTTTTTATTCCATTTTGAAAAATTTTTTTTAATATTTTTTCTGAATAATTATTTCAAAAAAATTACATTTAAATCTTTTAAAAATGATAATAGTATTGCTTTCTTGCTTATAACATGGAGTTTGTTTTCAATTATAATAATCTTTTTTTAATATTAATAAAGGGAAACAGTAATAACTATTATGCAATCAAGAAGAATGTATTAAATATGTACATCTCTTAGTTTTGTTCAAGGGATGACCAGAAAAAAGTTAACAACTGCATCATTTGAAAACTACATATTGTGGAGAAATTTTGTTTCCCCAAAGTGGAGACAAATGGCGCTACTTGTCATAAAGCTGGTTTGTGGGTAGGTAGTGAAAGTTCTCAGATGGTTCAGGACGTTTAAAATGACAAGAAGCTTAGAAAATTGGTCTCGTTTGGAAAGCCGTGATTCCATTTTTTGGGGCAAAGAATATGTCCGCATCTGACACTCACTGTAAAATCGGGGAAGTTTATGGCGAAGAAGCAGTGAGAAGACAACATTTAGCGAAATGGTGTCATTCCTTTCAATCAGGCAGACAGCACGTCGAAAACTGAAATATGGCGGGAAGCGGCTGGCCAAGTTCTTCAACGACAGTCACCCCCACACATTCCAGATTTGATACCTAGTGATTATTTCCTATTTCCGAGGTTGAAGGAGCACTTATCCAGCAGACGGATCTCTTCAGACAGTGCTGTGAAAACATTCACCGAGACCTGGCTCATTGGGCAGAGACCTGATTTCCATCAAGACGGGTCAAACAAGTTGGTTCTGCGTTCTGATAAATGCCTAAGCAGACTTGGTGATTATGTCGAAAAGTGATGGAAATATATGCCTCTTAATTCCTTTTGTATTTTCTGTCTATTGTTAATAAATATTTCTTTATTCGACTTGTAACCTTTTATTTATCACCCTTCGTATTTTTCCTTAATGAATTCATTTCATTTTTATAACAAAGTAAATGAAATTATGAAGCCTATGATATTTCTTACAAAGTATTCCTGAATTTTAAAGAGACTCATTGAATATTAATAACATAAACAATGTTATTAAACAGCTATAACACACACACGCGCGCACGCACATTTTTTTTAGAATTAACTAATTTGTATTTTAATAAGCATTTGAAGAAATCTTCCAAAACTGCTTTGACTGTAATTAGCGAATATGCTATACTTTTTCACGATAATTATGGATTTGTGAATATTAATATTCGAAAACAATTGATTTGAATAATAAGCATATGAGTACTAATTGTACGAGAAGTATAAGATTTCCTTATTTTAGTGTGAAATTTAAAAAGATAGACTGTATCAAATTAGCTAGTTAAGTTACTTGATATTTTCAGATTATAAAAGGTAAGATTTAAATATTAATTTATGTATAATAGTATAATATGTGTGTTCTTGTGTTCAATGTGAGCATATATTTTTACGGTTGTAATTGCTTTAATTTGTAAAATAATAGGTTTAAAGATTGTGGAAGGATAGTCAGGGCTTACTAGTTTCTAATTTCCTTATAGTTTCATTGTCTCACAACTTTTAAAGTTAAGCTGGGAATAGCGAATTGGAATTCTCTCTCACACAGTGTTTAATAATTGAAAATAAATTTTATCGATAAAATACTTTTAAATTTAAAAGTATGATATGATTATTTGATACGAGATACATTCCTTGACACCCAAATATAAATCTGATATAAAATAATTAAATAAATTTAAAATTTAATTAAAAATTTTCAAAAGAAACACAAACACTTATTTTTGGATCTTTAAGGACTTAGTCACCACAAAATAAGTTTTCTAATAGTAAAAGATCTAAATGTAAAGAAACATAATTAATTATTTATACCATTAAATTATTATTGATGTATTTCTTGTCACATTTAAAAACGGTACTACTTATTTCTAAAAGAAAATGCGATTTGTTATGCCTGAAAGAAAATTAAATATAATAATAATAAGTGCGTTAAACTTGAAAAATATTAGAAATATTTACCAGACAATATAAACTGAAAGCACAATTACGACTAATTTTCTACGAAGGTGGCAAATTTCCACCTGATTTTATTTATCTGCGATGATTCCATGAAAAATGAAAACAAAATGACAATTTATGGAGCATTAGTCTGATCGTATTCTGTACGTATATATTCAAAGTTTGTGTGGGATTATCAAGATCATAAAAATGTACAAAACATTAAAACTAAAACATTTAATTGAAAATATTAAATTCTTGAATGTTTCAAAAAAATTATTCTGAAAGCTTAAAATTATCTTATGTCTAAAGTTATTGGCACTTAAAGTTGAACGAGGTTAATGCACAAAATATAAAAATACTCCTATATATTTATATATATTTTCACTTGTTTCTTATAATCATGGTAGTAATACACTGGTGGCCACCGCAATGCAGCACGAAAATAACTTGAAATTTACAACATGAATTAGCAGAGGTGAGATATGCAAATGATTATAATTTCAGAGCAGATACACGTCACGCACGCCTGTGGCGCCACCTCAAAGCGCTACTTAAGGCTTGGAGATTTCGACGATTTCAAGTTCGGCAATTGTGTTTTTCATGTGGTTGTTTCAACAAACGATCAGTTATGTCTCTGAGGAAACAGTGATCAGCTTTTGATCAAGTATTCGAGTTCGACAGAGGAAGGATAGTGGCCAACTGTAAGGCGGATTAGTGACCGTTGGAAGCAGGAGGGTACGACAGACGGACGTGGTCGATCGCATTCCCCTCAGCAGTGCGCATAGCAGTGACGGATCGCTCAGTCACATCACGAACCTTAGCACAGCACATTGAGTCTGTAACGCATCATTCAGTGTCTGCGCGTACCGTTCGACGCTGTTTACAGCAGAGTGGTCTGTCCGCAAGACGTCCATTGCTTGGTCTACCCTTGACGCAGAACCACAGACGTCTCCACCGCCAATGGTGCCATGAAAGAAGGATGTGGGCGGCAGAATGGAATGAAGTTGTCTTTACTGAGGAGTCACCTATCTGTCTGTAGCACCATGATGGTCGAATTCGAGTCTAGAGACACCGTGGAGAGAGGATGCTGAACAGCTGCGTTATGCACCGCCACACTGGTCCTACACCGGATATTATGGTATAGGGCGGTATTGGATATCACTCTCGCACTCATCTAGTACGCATTGTCGGTACTTCAAACAGCCAGCACTACATCTCCGAGGTGTTGGAGCCAGTTGTCCTTCCTTACTTTCTGGGTTTGGCCACAGCCATATTTTAACAGGATAATGCGCTACCACACGTGGCACGCATTGTTCAAGGGTTCTTCGTCAATCACCAGATTGAACTGCTTCCCTAGTCGGCTAGCTATCCCGATCTTTCGCCGATAGAAAACATGTGGTCTATGGTTGCTCAACGATTGACCCAGATTACACCCCAGCTGCCACTCCAGATCAACTTTGGCAGCGTGTGGAAGCTGCTTGGTCTGCTGTACCCCAAGAACACATCCAAAGTCTCTTTGAATCAATGCCGAGGCGTGTGGCAACGGTGATCTCCAACAATGGCGGCTACTCTCGCTACTGATTCTGGCAAGAACCACACTTCACAGAAGTCTATAAATTTAATCATTTGATACTAGGTCAACATGTTATCTACAAAATAAATTTTGTTGTGCTATCTCTTGTCTTTCTTGGTGTTGCATTTACGGTGGCTAGCAGTGTAAGTAACTTTCAAAATTAAAAGTACGAAATTTCATTGAAAGCATTTATCTCTCTCTATATATTTACCAAGAGAAAAACATAAACACAGATTTCGCAGCCTGATGACCTCGAGTCTCTGGTGAAGCTTAGGGCACCGAATGAACATACATTGTTATAAAAATAACTAAGTTTATTTGGTTCTAACAATTTACTATCAAACAATCATGTAAGCCGAGGAAGTAGTCAAATTATAAGGCTACCATAAATTCTTAAGACAAATAATTATGCACTTAACTGAGTGCGATCGTTGTAATAGCACTCGTCAGGTTTCAACCAGGTCGGCTGGCTATTCCTGTCTGAAGATGCTTTTCAAGAACACCAAGTCTTCCGTAAGTCATTTCCCTAATCTCACTTTAATAGCAGCCTAACGACTAGCACTAGCACTCACTTTGCCAGAGTTTAAATAGCACTCAAATTAGCTCAAAATCAAGTTCTGTTTGCGGATAGCGGTTTTAAACTAAGTTAAAGAAGTATTTTTCCCCAAGAGGATTAGTAAAATGGCGCAAATAGGACCCGTTACAAGGATTACTTTATTTTTGAAACTAAAATATATGGCTCGAAAGCTTCACATCACGCATAAATTTCAACGTAATGCTGTTTGTCATTCTACAAGGATTCAAATTTGCATGATCTTTCACAAATTGTTCGTTATGAAGCTCTAATGGTATATCGATTAAAGACAAACAATGGACAAACTAAATTCTGAATGTAAGAAATTCACAAACTGTTCTTGGATTGAAAAATATGATGGAAATCAATACTTTTTTTGTCATAGGGATAAATATTTAAGTAAGATAATTAAAATATTTTTAATGTTTTAAATGAAAAAGTCATAATATTTTTATAATGATTTATTGATACACAAATATATATATTTTTATAATTTGCTAATTATTATATTTAATTAAGATTTTGAAATAAAGTTAAAAAGTAAATAAAAATGCCACATGTTTATGAAGATGCTAAAACTTTTATAATGGTAATTATTCACAATAAATTCACTTTAATAAATGCGTGAGATAATGATTAGTTTAAGAAATTAAGGAGAATTATATGTGTGTCAAAAATTTCTTTATATAAATATGTATAACAATTTAAGAGAAATTTTTTATAAAATGTTTTCTTTTTTAAAGTTTATTATCACTTATCCTCTGTCGGTTCTAAAATATTACATCGAATATCAATAATGAGCTTGCTATGAAAGAAACACATTTTAAAGGTTTCAAGACTGTCCTTTTACTTTTTAAAAAACATTTTTACAAAACAAGTCTTGAGTTTCTGAATTGTTCAAAGCAGAACATGTATCAAAAATAACTTCTGCATTTACTTTCTTTTATGCACTCGGCATTTTATCTGTAGAAAAAAGTCAAAGAGAACTGAAGTCGATGTTTTATCTTATTTTTTTTCCGCATCCTCATTTGGAGCAAACTAGAAAGACCAAGGCTCGCATACATAACAAAGCAATTCACATCACATTTTCAAAGCACCGCCATTTCGTCTGATTTTTCTTTCCTTTTTTTCGTGTTTGCATCCATGTATTTTGAATTATTCACTCACAGTGTTCCGAAACGAGACCATTTCCCCAAAAGAATGATAGCCAGTTTTCTCAAAATAGCACTCCAGAAATACAATTTGGGTCTCAAGCAACGTCTGAGTAGATGCTCTTACGCATTTTTACGGAGTCCGTAAATTGCCTTTATCCTGAAACTATGGAGTAAATTTACTGTTTGAGGGTTTAGTTTTATATACTAAGTGAGCTTTTGAGACTTTCACTCGTATTTTTTGTATTTTCGATAAGATTTTAGAAAACTAATTTCTGAAAAGAAGACGAAATTTTTTTTTATCCACTTGAGTTTTTCTTTTGTTTCATCCCATTCAAACTTTTATTATTAAATTCAAAAAATGGTTTGGTGCTATACACAAGTGTTCATGATTAAGAAAATTTGCATATTTCGTTGAATTTTGTGAAAAAATTTCAGAACAAGGAGGAGGGTCGAATACATAAGCGTATACTGTTATGTGGGCCAAGATGGTCGAGTAGCAGGATTTATAAGCGCACGTGCTAAAATCCGCATTTTGTTCGTAAACACACCTCGCCTGAATTTTTTGCAGCAAAAGGTTAAATTAAAATTCATAGACTAAAAATAAGTATCCACCAATATTTAGTTGATGGAGTGAAGTGCGAATTTTTTGGGGGGGGCTAGAACAGGCTAGTCTCACATTGAGTTGTATTGTATGCGACCACAGATGCCTAAGTTTCAAGGGTGACTATTTCCCAAAGACTTCATGAGTGATGAAGTATTTAAAGACCTTATGTTTACATCCAGCTCCTATCTGCGAACAGGTAGGTCCATTTAAAATGGTGTAGAGACCATAGAGATTGGAGCATTCATAAATGAGTGCCAGTTCTCTTCATTGATGAGTCCGATTCAACCTAATTAGTAATTCTCACTGCACTTTCATATGGAGAGAACTTGAAATCGACCATTACGGCAGCGGATCCTTGATGATCCAGGCAGGCAACACGTTGAATAGCCGCACACACCACCATGCCATTGAAAGAGGCCCTGTGACTGCTGTGAGGTATAGGGATGAATTCTTGGAGCTTATGTTTGGTTTTTGAGGGGTGTAAATGGCTCTTATTACATTTTAATAATTGACAACTCAAGGTCACATAGAGTTCACCTGATCGATGAATTTCTGAAAAGTGAGTATATTTGCCAGATAGATTGGCCAACCAGATATCCAGTCCTCAACCCTACAGAGCATGCTTGGGATACTCTTGTAAGAGAAAATGCAACTCTCAACTCCACTTCGAGAATCATCTTAGGCCTAGAAACAGCGTTGCTGAAGGAATGGGACCAATTGACAAAATAACTCATAAACTTCCTTATTTCAAAAGTAAAATCACGGTGCGAGGCCTGTATATCTGTACGAAAGAGGATCATATCCATTATTAACCAATTTTTTAATTCTATTCTGCAACCGCTGTTTCATACCTTCCAATTGATATGAGTGTCACGCACGATCATGCGTGTCCGTTATAACTGTTGAAAATGTTTTGTTTTTGTATTTTATCAATATTATGAAAAATCTAAATTTTATTAAAATCTGTTCAGTAGTTCTAGAGTTAATCTACAAAATTTCTTAGTTTTGTACACCAGTAAAGTTTAGGAATGGATTTATTCATGTTTTAAGGCCTCTAAGGACTCTTAAATTGCAAATTTTTCAATTTTTTGAAAAAAATATATGTTAAAGCCTCAACATTTCTGAGCATTTTGATACCAAAATGTTGTTGATACTGTAAAAATTTCCGAAGTTATTGGGAAATAACCAGATACATTTAAACAAAATCCCTATCTCTTTCGTATCTTTAACTTCATTTTTCTCAAAACAACAAATTTTAGCTTGCGCGCAGAAATTCTCAGAAGCTATTTATGATATCAATTTGAAATTTTATACTCGTGTTCAAAATATGGCTCTTCAATAACTTATACTTCAATTTTCAAAAAAAAAATTAATAAATTTTTTTATTTGAATTTGAATTTATTTTTTTCTTAAAATTTTAAAATTTTCGTTGTAATTGTATTTAAAAAATATTTTTTTTCTCTAAATTTTTTAAAAGTTAGTATAACTTTGAAAGTGAACATTTTTATACCAAGTAAAGTTAATTTTGTAAATTTTGATCAATTTTGTACTTCAGAATCTTGCGCGCTGTAAAATACTAATTTTCAAATTTTTGAAAAATTGTCCAATTTTTATTTTCTTATAAATTTTTAAAATTTTTCTCAAATTCTCAGGAAATTTGAGAACGAATGTAAATATATGTGATTATCATGTGATAAAAATTTCAAATGATTGTTTTGTTTTATTGCTAAGTTACATTGGTTTCAAGAAGGATATTTTTTTCGAGAGCACAGATATATGTTAAGGGTCCTGAGACCCCTTAATGTATCAGAGTAGAGAGATTTTAAGATAATTTTATATTACACAATTGAGTAGCAACTTTGAAAATAACTTGGGTTTTTCTAAAATCTTAATTCAGGCTTTGTAGAGAAGTCTTAGAAATATATAGGAAAGATATTTTATCATAGAAATATTTTCCATAAAAAGAGAAATTTTTGAATGTATATATATATATATATATTTATTTTTACCACAGAATTATATGTAAACATTTTTCTTAAAACATCTTTATATGTGAGTTAAACTAAATATCAAGTGAAACTAAATAGCAGATGAATAAACTTAAAATATTATGCTTCTAAAAATTTCTAAAGTCTTTGGGTCTCAAAACTAAAAGATATCTCTGTGTCAAATAAATGGAATGCAAAATGAGAATTTTGGAGAATCCAAAAAATTTAGTACACTTTTGCCTTGAAAATGAAACTTCACCCGAATGTACGTGAAATGTTTTTAAAAAATGATATATTTTTCATATTTATATATAAATGATATATATATCATATTTTTTCTACTTAAGCTTTAGTAAATTGTAAGACATGAGAGCTGAGGTATTTCATGCTCTACATGCGTTAAATTAGTGTTTTACTTAGGAGCTCAAGCTTCGTAGAATTTCAAAATATGGGTATAGCAGTGATTCAAAGTAATAACTGAAAGAAAGAAAAAAGATACCTTGACAAGAATACGAGAATTTTAAGTGAATGTTTGTATTTAATTACATTTTGTAAGTAAATAAAATGTTGTACATTTTAAATCTTTTACCTAAGTACTGGACTTCATATTATATGAGTTAAATTAAACGTTAACTGAGTAAAAAATATAAAATTTACGAACTGAAAAGAAAACATATTAAAAACCTTTATTACATTTTCAGGAAATGAAATTGTTTGATTTATTGATAAAGACTACGAAAAAGATTTTAAATTATTGTATATATCTAACTATTATATTTTTATTTATTATTTTTCTTTTAAAAAGAAGGAATAGTTTTGGTATCCTTGAATAATCTTATTTTTTTAATATTAAAGGTAAAGTCTTAAAGCTATTTACCTCCAATGAAATTCATGCAGAGAGATGGAGCGAGTGAGTGATGAGGGGGAAAGAGAGAGAAAGAAGAGAGAGAAAGAGAAAGAGAGGGAGAGATAGAGAAAGAGAGGAGAGAAGAGAAAAGAGGGAGAGATAGAGAAAGAGAGGAGAGATAGAGAAAGAGAGGGAGAGATAGAGAAAGAGAGGGAGAGATAGAGAAAGAGAGGGAGTTAGAAGAAAGAGAGGGAGAGATTAGAGAAAAGAGAGGGAGAGATAGAGAAAAAGAGAGGGAGGGATAGAGAAAAAGAGAGGGAGAGATATAGAAAAACAGAGGGAGATCTTGAGAAAAAGAGAGGGAGAAAGAGAAGAGAGAGAAAGAGAGGGAGAGAGAAAGAGAGGGAGACAGAAAGAAAGGGAGAAAGAGAGATAAAAAGATAAAGATGAAGAGAGGGAGGGAGAGTGAATGATGAGTGAGAAAAAGAGTGTGTGATGAGTAAGAGAGTGTGGGGAAACAATGAGGAGAATAAGAAAGAAAGAGAGAGTGAATGCTAGAGATAGAGAGAAAAGGAATTTTCAATACATATATAAAACTCTAAATATTATCATTACTAATGTGAATCATTTCAAAGATTAATTTTCTTAACTTTGTAAATGCACAATTACCGTAAAATCCATTGTATAACGTACACCTATACTTTCAAGCTACATTTTTTATTATAGTGTTTAGGTATATTCGCCGGTATAAAGCGCATCCTCTTTTTTACGACGAAACTTAAAGTATGCGTATGGAATGCCCTTATATATTGAAGCCATGCATTCGAGGTATTACCTCAGACTTTTGAAAATGAAATCATGAATTTCATGACACGAATGCTGAAATCATTTGAATTTTATTTTAAAAGAAATAAATTTATAAGAAAACAACTTCACTACGTTTTAAACAATAACATTATCAACTTCTAAAGCAATTAATATTTAATACCATTTTCTATAAAAAAATTACACGAATCATTATAAAACCTTTTAATTAATATGCAGATTTTTTAACGAGTTCTCCTTTGATATTTCTATAAAATTCAAGAATGTGGGCCTCAAATTTAAAATATATAATAATTTCAAGCACATGTGTGAATTTTTTTCAAATGAAGTAAAATTTAAATATATAGACTACAGTCGTTATTCAGCCTTTATTAATCATTTTAGTTAGCCACATTTCATCAGAAAATAAAATTGAAGAATTAAATTTTTCTTTAAAAATTGCTCTAAAATTAAGGAAGTAATGAAGGAATTCAATTAGTTGAACAGAAATAATTAGGGATGTTTAATAAAGGCACAAAATCACAAACCTTATCTATTAAGAACTTTTTTACTATCTCAACCTTTAAGTTAAAATTTGGTTGGATTCTTTGATGTATGGAACTACTTGCACGCAAAAAATATTTATCCTTATTACAAAATTTTTGTATTTTTCCTCATGTTTGGTACTTAAACTTGGTTTCATTACGAACATTTCGTATTCTTAAAACATTTCAATTTTGTTATTTATTTTAAAAAGAAACAAAATTTATACATTTTTGTATTTTCAAATTAGTGAGCAGATGATATTTGTATAGCAATCAGTTTAAAAAAAAACAAAGATATTTAAGTATTTAATTACATTTTTACGTATCACTTAACTATGAAGAAAACTAAATTGTCTGAAATTTTAAAGGAGTTCTTGTATATTTTGTTTTAAAATGTTTTACGTATGAACTGAAAGAATAATTACACCATAAATTTATATCTTTCCTTGATGAATTTCCTTTATAATTTTACAAAGATGTAAATTTAAACAACCTTCAAGACATATTAAATTTGAAACACTTTTTTTATTGTACAGGTGGCAATAATGCGGCTTTTACTGTTATAATCTTGAGGAATGCAGATTTTTTTTCTCAACTATAGTTATTTTAGATTTTTCTCAATGGAACATGCGTCTAGGTTATTGTCCGTGATGTATTCTTTCACCAAGCAAATATATGAAAATAAATTGGACCCAACAACACTGAAATATCAAAGAAAAAAAATTAACTTCCCAAAAGTGCACTTGATACTTGAGTTTTGATAAAAGAAGGAAATATTTTTGTCCCCCTTTGAATAAATAATAAGACACAATTAAATTAAAGAAAGAAATTCAATATATTTATATGATATAAAATATTTCAATAATGATTTTCATGTAGATTAAAGGAAATAATAGATTATTTCAACTGAAAACTTGAGAGAATCATTTATCTTATTTTATGTTTCGTAAGCTGTTGGTCTGATTAAAGCAAGGATTATAATTTTTCTCATAGAGTACTTAACAATTGTTTTGGATCTTTTTTAAAATCAAAGTTAGTGACAAAAAGCGTTGGCTTAACATTGAGCATTTTTTAATCAATTTTGGGGTGTCTTATAACTTAAAAACCAAAACTTATTTTAAATGTTGATAAATTACTTTAAGACATTTTTTCAGCCTGGACGAAGCTGAAGGCTTTTTAAAAATTTATTAGGAAGTGTTATATATCTTTTTTCAAAAGTACTCAATTTTAAGACCAAAAAGAGAAAAGTTTCTTTTTAAATCCTTGTAATAGGACTATTAGAAATAATTTTTTTCAAGTTGTCTTAAATGTGGAATGCATTATATTTTAAGATTTCTTAAGAGTTTTTTTATATTTCTCATAGTATATATTTTTTTCTCTTTAAGGCTTATATAAATTTTTCAATTTTAATGAAATAATTGTCCTTATATTTTACTAGCTGGTATACCCGTTCTTCCCACGGGAGAATTGAAAAATTATACAATACAGATTGGAGGTTAAAGAAGTTTTTAATGAGTTAAGCAAAAAGAAAGCTTTTTAAATATCTTAACTGAAAAAAAAACATATATGTTAAATTTTAAGTCTGCAGATCTAATAGGTGATAAAAAGGATATTTCGTTATTTATAACGCCCCGTAACTCTCTTGTGGGTCGATTTTTGAAAAAAACCCTTCCTAAGCTGATATCTGCTCAGCAAAAGTAACACATTGTAAAAAATTTTGTGTAAAGAACGCTTAAAATAGTGTAAAAAATTTATTATTAGATGTGTAATACGTTAATATTACTTTCTGTTGTATTTATTTTATGTTAAAATTGTAATATTCGCAAGCAGGGTATTCCTTACATTATAATGGCGATATATATATATATATATATATATAATGGAAACAAAGAGAAATGTTGGCGATAGAGCCAAGTTGGCATCATTTTTGGAGACCCTGTTGGCAACTTGGCAATTGATTGAACGGTTCAAATGTTGGTATGCTGTAACGCCACCTGGTGGGGCGCTGCAAATAAAAGGATAGCACAAAAACCTTTTCCAGAAAAAAATCATATACACGCCAATTTTCACAATGATCGGTTGAACGGTGTTGGAGTGAAACGAGGTGAAATATACAAACATCCATTTATATATATATATATATATATATATATATATAGATGAATAAACTTCATTTCATAATTTTCATTTCTTAACAGAAAACTCTATACGCCTATGGAAACATTTACGTTATAATTTCCATGTCTCGTATATAAGAAATATCAAGAAAAGGAATAATACTTTAGCTCACACACCGTGTTTACTCGAACTTTAGCCACACCATTTTTTCCAGTGTGGATGCTACTGAAAATCGGGTGCGGATTAGAATCGGAGGCAAAATATTTGCTGGATGGAAAAATTGAGTTTCCACCCCTTTCAAAAATAAAAAGGAACCATTAATTATGGCCACTTGAATCGATGATTTATCCCATTCCACAGTTTATCTCCAGCATTCAGTCTATCCTAAATATCGTTGACTGCTCGTTTTTCCAAAAATTTTTTGTTTAAACTTCTTTTAATCCCTAAACATCAAAGATATCAGTAATAGCATTTATATGAGTTCACTATGACGCAAGTATGAAAAAAAAGGCAATTTTATTTACAGAAAGAAAAAAAAAAAAACAGAAGCAGCGTGATGCGGCCACTGAAAATTTTGCACGGATGAAACAAATATATGCTTGTAAATGTTCAACAATCTTTAATAATTCTTTTCACGGAACAAGACAACGTGTAAGAAAACTATGACGCCGTCCCCAATGCCGAAGCCAGCTGTGACAAAGTGAATGTCGATACAGGAATCTAACAGTTAGAGTAATTATAGCTTCATGAATGTATTTCAAAGTTTTAAATAGTGGTAAAAAAATTTGGTATGGCATTGTATTTTTTCTCATTAAAAACATTTTTTATTAAATCTCTAAAGTATCGGATATTAATAAAGCAATTGATAAAATTGTTGATAAATCAAAAATTGATTTCACAAAAACATTTTGAGAATTTGGGGTGCGGCTTAGATTCGAGTGTATACGGTATATCAAAATGTGGTTCTTAAAAAATCTAAAAACACATCTTGAATTTTAGCATTTGAATATATAATACCTAAGTAAGCTTTTATATCCAAAGAAAAAAAATATTTTTATAAACATTACGACTGACAGTAAGCGTGTGAAAAAGATATTTATACCATAAACAATACCGTATAATTTTAATTTAATCCCCCAAAATGTTTGTCAAAATCAGAAACAATGCAATAACAACATATTTAAAATTTTTATTCAATAAAAATTAAACGTATATAATAATTCTCAATGTATAAAACAGTATTAAAAGTCATTGGCACATTTTCCCTTATACGTATAAAAATCAATAAGAGTTTTCCCTTTATAACAGGAGAATTGTGAAGAGAAACATCTTTTGTTTTCCATCTAGTTCTGACGGACGTTCAAAGTGATCGATCAGCAAAAAATATCTGAATCGACAGAAACAAAGAATCTGAACGACATTAAGGCTTTGCTGTCATGAAGCGGAAATAGAGTGACGAGTTAAGCTGACAACACATTTCAGAAAACAGGATTGTCTGAAAACGGATACACTTTATCAGAACTCAGAAATACTGTGTGGCAAAAATCAAAGGTTTTTCACACAAAATAATTTTTGGATTAACCCAATCAATCATTCGACACTTTTGAAAAAATAAAAAAAAGATACTTAGACTTGAATGTGGTTAAGTCAAGATGTGAAGGTCAATTGTGAAAGACAAAAATTACAGAGTTATACTTCATAGGTATACTACATATATACATATATATATATATATATATATATATAATATATATATATATATATATATATATATATAGAGAGAGAGAGAGAGAGAGAGAGAGAGGACTTTTGCAGTACAAAGGAATTTTCTTTTAAAAAGTTTAAAACATTTGTACTGATAATTAAAAATAATGTATAATCATCAATTTTAGAAAAACTTTATTTATATAAAGTGCGTAAATGATTAACATTAGTAAAATGATAAACTGAAATTTTAACATTGTAAAAAAACTTTATTAAAATAATTAATTTACTGTATGTAAACAATTTAAAGATGTAACTAAAAGAGAAAAACGTAACTAAAACACAAAAGACAAAAAAGCGCTCTTAAAATATGCATTAAGCAAAATAAAATAATAAAAAATATAGTTAAAATAAATTTAAATAAAAAACCGTTTAAACGTAATTAAATGAATATACATGTTTGTTAGTTCTCAAGATACTTGAAATAAAATTTCCTGAAGGCTATTTTCAGCTTTTCTTGGCACATTAGTATATTGCATAATGCTTTTATTTTATGGAAAGAAAAACTCTTAATTTATTTCATTCTTTTTAATTTGGTGCAATATTCAAATAAGAATTATGCAATCACTTTCATTAAGGAAAGTTTTTCAACCTTCCAAAGTATTATATTCCTAATAAAAGAACTGATCAAATTTCATTTTAAGGTAACCAAATACCCTAAAATTGTGAATTTTGCCAAAAATTGATATATTTTCCCGATTTTAATTTTATAGGCCCTCTTATTAGCTTTATAAAAATACCAAGTTTATTAGCTTCCGTTCGCTAGAACAAAAACTACAAGTGTTTTATGAAAAGCAGATGTCATTACTTTAAGCAACATGTCATACTTTAAAACGCGTTTTACTCCAAACGTGTTTTTTAAATACTCAAACGGGGACAGCGATTGCTAAAAAAGTTTTGAAAATGATTAACTGTGAAATATTTTGTGTATGTTCTGTATAATAGTAAAAGTGTCGTAACCTTCAGATTTATCAATCACTGTTTTATTACTAAATTTACAGCCCCTTATGTGAATATAATCACTGTTTTTTTAAGCAATTTTATATAATAACTAAGATAAAATGATCTAGTTTTTGTAAAAATTAAAATATCTCTTTTCCTGAAGGTCATTTCAAAAATGAATGACACAGCAACACATCAGAATTTAAAAATTGAAAATCTGTTTATAAACTTTTGGTACAGAATGGGCCGCGTTTATGTCATTTTTTGTAAATTTTTACCCATTTTTTCCCTTTTTAGTAATAATAATTTCTCTTTATATTCTTAATTTTAGCATATTTTTCTTAAAATGCACTAAACAAATCTAAAAACCACAAAACACCTCCATATCTCCATTTTTTCAAAAAAAAAAGTTGTCGCAAGTAGTTGGATACCTTAATCTATTTCTGTCTTTTTAATTTTGCGAAATATTCAAATAAGCATTATGCACTCACTTTCATTAATGAAAGATTTTCAACCTTCCAAAGTAACATGTTCCTTATAAAAGAAAAAATCAAATTTCTTTTTAAACTGAGGAATTATAATTTTCTAAGTTATTTACCATTGCGATCATCATAATAACAACTGGTATTGAAACACATTTAAAATAGGTCCTTCAGAGCTTTTTTGTACTTTTCCGTTTCACCGGTGCAGGTGAAAAAGTCGCCAAAAATAATACAATCGATGCCAAACAGAATATTCCTGGTACTCTATTTCGGTATGACTCCGAAGTAAAAATTTTTGGACTAACATTATTTTACCTTTAATTATGTGTTGTTGCTAATAAAGTCGGCTTGGCAAGATTAGCGCCTTAGAAACGGAAACGTTTCTATTTTTTCTGGTCTTAAACCATCTGTAGCATTTTCAGTGCTATGCTGAAAAAAATGATGCAAATATTTTTATTTTCGTATATATTACTCATATTGCTATTTAACTTTTCTAACGATCTAATAATCTGAATTTTTTAGCAAAATGGCTTAAAAAATGTCAGCTTTTTTCAAATGATACTAAAGATTTGATAATAGCATAAAAAAATCTGAATAAAACTACATTTTACCAATATTAATTAATTTATACATGTTGATACAAGAATGGTTTCTTTCTTTAAGTTACAAGTAAATTATTCATAATACATTTTTACTAAACAGAAAATTTTTTGGAGAAATGAGTAGTTGGAAAATATTGTAATTTAGTGTTTACCAAACATAAATCAATTGGGATATTTTTAGACTTTATGCAACTTTTTCCTAAATAGATTTCTATTTCAGAATTTTTTCTAAAAGATTTGTTGAATGACTTACATGTTTTAAACATTTTGAATGAGTTATAGATTGGCACCAAAACCATGTTCAGCTAAGTCTATCGCCTGAACATCAATGAGGCCAAAAGACATCGTTAAGGTCGGTTTCGAGTTGTAAAACTGCAGTTCACTGAAGAAAGGTGAAGTTCACCTATTAACAGCTAGTTACATCACATTTAACGTTAGTTTTTAGAATAATTATCTTTGGCTTTTATGTATAACTTTATACCATTCTTTCAGAAAGAGTCATATTTTATTTTAAAAAAAAGTGTTTACGTCTACAGATGTTAGATAAGCATTTTCTGATAACTTATTTTTCTTGTTATATAAATATTATATAAACTTTCAACAATCTGCTTAAATGTATTGGTACTTTTCTGTTTCGTCGGTGCAAATCTCGCCAAGGTGGCGTTTTTGGTGACAACACACAATATCCACATAAAAAATATGAATAAATATTAGTTTTCATTGGTTTTTCATCCATTTTTGATGAATTGGGGAAAAGACGAAGTTATAAGAAAGTACTACGTCTTGTTTTGAAAATGTGGTGGTAAAAGGTTAACAGTAAGAATAATCCATTTGGGCTTACCACTTTTGGTGACTCAATCGCTTGCGCCTGCGAAACGGAAAAGTACCATACAATCTTAATTTATATTTAATTATCATAAATTAGAAACAACTTTTGCTCTAATGTCTTTAAAACGCATTTAGTAAATTATTTTAATAATGCTTCAATAGTTACTTTTTAAAGTTTTATTTTTTATTTGATTTTCTTTACTAATGACTGTAAGTGAACCAACAAATAACAATTTAGTCTTTAAAGTTTCCTGCAATTATGTTTGTTAAAAATAAGGGTTTGCTGAAAAGCGAGGTTGTATTTTTATGTTGGAAAAAAGTTAACATATGGTAATGACAAGAGAACACTTAAGGATGATTTAGCCTTTTAACATTTTCCTTTCTTTCTTTTCTGAATCATGTTATTTTCTGAAAGAAAAAAGATTTATACTCTTTTAAAAAGTAAAAGAGTTCGATTTTTCCCTTGAACCATTATAATTTAAAGAAAAGTTATTTTAGATTAATTGAGAAAGATGCAAATAAAAGAACAAATGCGATCACATTTGAAACCATAAATTTGAACAAAAGAATTATTTTCAAGTGGGGACAAACAATAAAGTTATATTTAGATTGTTGATATTGTGAAATAAATTTGTTTAAAAAATCAGGTTGTTTTGAAGCACTTTTAAAATCCACTTAGGATAAGAAAGGAATTTTTTTTGTTTAATTTTGTGAGATACTTTCTTTATTGTATATCTTTTCACACATCTGTTTAGGTTAATTTTTGTTTAAAAATAAAATTAAAAGAATTGACGTACATTGAGTTAATGATATATTTGATGCTAAAAATGTTTTATAAACATTTTGTAAATGTTATCAATTAAAGAAACCACCTTAAATGTAGTTTTATTGTTGGTATAGAGAAAAATTTGTTGGGTATAATTTTAATTCCTAAAATTGCTTAGAATTGTAGTGATAAACACAGTTCTTCTGCTTGCAATTAAATATCCATTTAACTTATTAGTAGATATTTTTTCTTATAACTATTTAATTGTAAGCAACTCTTTTCAGAATTTTTCAGTCAATATGTTTGACAAACTTAACTAAGACTTTGTCCTGAATTTTTGAAGTGAAAACTTCTTTAGCGGCGTTGGGCACCTTTGGTAGTGGAAAACTTATGGTTTCGCTTCACCGACATGCTCTGCAGGCGCATGCGCAGTGTGCTGTTCGCCTTGGACACTTTTTGAATGGGTGAAATCTCGTGCGTTCGCGTCACCGACATGCTTATAGCAGCATATCTGTAGCTATACAGCTGACGTATAGTGCTGTGTATATCTTATAAGGGAAATTGAATGGATTTAGTGAAAAGTTCAATGTGTATATACTGGGCTTTGTTGAAATAGTGTTTTTGTTTCATTATTATTTAAATCGTTTAATTGAAGAATCGTTTCCAGTACAGTAGTGAGTACTAAATAAATATACTAATATTTGTAAGATAAAAAATAAATAACACAAAATTATTTTAAATACTGGCATTTATTTTGGCGTTTGAAAATATATATTATTTAAAATTATTTTAAATCGTCGTATTTATTCTGGCTTTGAAAATTTTGTATTATTTATTCTCTAATATTTAACCTCTTCAATGCATCACACATCCGATTAGTATTTCACAGTGTTAGACGTTTTCTTATACTGGTAAAACAACTTCTAGTGATTCAATCATATTTCTATCAAGGATTTTGAAATTAAAATTTTTATAAAATCTAATAATAATTGAAGATAATGTGTGAAGTTTAAAATATGGTTATTAATAAAAATAAACATCATAAAAGATCAACAATCATCGAGAGGATCTAACGTTAGAATTGAAAAGTTCAAAGCAATACACTACAAACGGTCACCAAACTTTTCTAGAATTCATCTCCAAAAGAAAGGAGTATCGATATTTCATTCAATTGTCAAAGTTGCATGCAGCTGACTAAAAAATGATGCTTTCGTAAAAAAGTCAATGTTCTGCTTTCAGAAATTTGTATGAAAAACAAAGAACACTTGATATTCCGAATTTCAATTTGTTGTAAATTATAAGAGATCCGAAGTTCCAGCAGCAGCTAGTACTTAGATAATTTAACAAACATTTTCCTTCTTAACTTTATAGTTAGCATAAGCCTATTGTATCATTTTTTTTTTTTTAGAAACAAAATGAAATAATTGAAAGCGGGAACAAATGTCTAAGTATTGTTGAAATTAATGATGGCAATGATGGCAAACTCTATTAAACAAATTTGAACAATATATAAATAATCAAGCACAATTGAAAGATAAGTAAATAACCAAATACTGTATCCATAGCAAGGCCAATATATTATAATGGGTTTTGCGCTTTGCACACGGTGTATTTTGTATAGATATGTAGATAGGAAAGTAATATCTCTTCTCAAGGTCCACGAAAAGGAGTTAAGGCATTTTATTCACGAGCTCTTTTAACAAAAGCAAATGAAAAAATAGAAAGAAGTAAAGTGTAAATTTTAACTGTAGAGTTCATTATTTTTTTATTTCTAGTAATTAAAAAATAGGCCTCAAGAAGAAACTTTAAAGAGTTCTGGATCCCAGTAATTTATAATGTTAGTGTTCCCCAAATTTATAGACATTCAATCCCCGTGGATTCAAATAATTAAATTTGAAAGCTACCTTCTTAATCTTGATTAAATACTATAAACAGAAGATAATCCATAGCAATACATTATTTTGTTGAGCTCAATAAAAAGATTTCTGTGAAGTCCCTCGTCGCAATAGCCCAAGATTGATGAATAGATTCGATAGATAATGTTTTTCTTCTGTTTATGTACTTGGCACATTTCTTAATGGATGTTTATAAATCAACGAATTTAACTAGAAAGAAAAATTATTTTTTTAAATGGAAATCTAAATCTTTCTTGAAATATAGGTTTTAAACATGTGATGAGACGACTCGGGATTATAGGCTATTGCCATGCACTTTTCTATTCAGTTGTTTTTTCCAAAGACATACCATTTGAATTTTTAATTTATTTTTAAAGGAATCATAGAGTCAAAGAACAGTTTTTTTTTCATTAAAAATATGCGAATCAAATAAAAAAAATAAGATAATTGTAAATGATCTAAGCTACGTACAGTTTTGAGTTTTATTCCTGCTGTAGTACGTGTTTGTTTTAAATTTGAAATTACTCGTGATAAATCAGTGAATGAAATTGCTACAAAGTGCAATTTTCCCTTTATGGAGTTTTTTATGGCCGTTTTTAAATAAAGAATATGTTAGTCATCATTAGCAGTCTATAACTCCTTTAAAAACTAATCAGTTCAAGACTAATTGAACTTTTAAGAACTAAACAATTAAAATAAGAAGAAAATTATTAAACTGAAAGACAAATATATCTGTAGGAAACATTTTAAATGAAACTTAATGTTGTTTGAACTTATTTATTTGCTAATAAAGTACCGAGTTAATTTTTTTAAGGAGACATAGTATGGTTCATAAGAAATTTATACAATTTTTTAATTATAACCTATGCATATGCATTACGTAAAACAGAGTTTTTACGGTAATACTACAAAAAAGTTAGCTATCTAATTTTTTAAAGAAAAATTTAAAAATTTGTGAAGGAACTTTAAAATGCTACTACTTCTACAATAATTGGTATACACTAATAAAAATTTTATTTACAAGTACATCAAGCAATGTATAACAAAAGTTGGCATGGGTTACTGCAAATAGGATCGAAAACCGTAAAATACTTATTTTTATGAATGCTTGCTAATGTTCCTTGAAATTGTATAAATTCGAAATTCAATTATTTTTAAAAAATAAATATATTGTTTGATTTAAAAACATATACAATTCTTGTTTCATGTACTAATAACAATTGGTAAAAATAATATCAAAACATTTGGCACAAAAGAAAATAAAGCCATGCCACTTTAAATAAGGATAAATTAGCTATTTTTTCATTCTGAAAAATAAATTTAAAGCATTTTTTTGCCATTGGGATGTGAATAAAAACTAACATAAAAATTATCATAATTCTATATTTTTATAGCTTAGAGCTTTCAAATTTTGTGAGATAGTAGAAAATTATGTGAAGTATAATTCAGAGTAAAAATAATTTATTTGAATTTTTTACTGATTTTTTAAAATTATTTGAATTGTACTATGTCCCCTTAACTCTGAAAAATTAAACTCTCAATTATTAATGAAATAGGTTTAAAGTAATTTGTAAATCCTTATTTTCAACAATAGAAACCAATATGAACAAAATATTGGAAAATGCGTTATTTTTCACTATTAGCTCACTCTCTCTCTCTATATATATATGTGTATTTATTTATATATACATGTAAATAAATGCATTACATATCTTGTTCAAATTTTCAATCGTTAATAAAATACTTTCTATTCATCAAATCAAGTTCAAATAATTTTTTTTAAACTTGTAGATGATGTCATTGGCTGTTAATACAGATTTTTCAAATATTAATTCATCAATTAAATTAAATACCGTTTTCCGACACCAACTTAAATTCGTCTTCATTGTTGTTACAATGTAACTGTTAAAACAATGTCAAAAGTTGGCGTCGAAAACCGGTTTTTCAGCCAACCTAGCCTAACCGGGTGTGTATTGTTACAAGAATGCAGACAAATTATGCTCTTTTTTCAATTCCTACTATTAGTTCACTTTCTCCTAAATATATATATTGTCCAAATTTTCAATCGTTAATAAAATACTTTCTATTCATCTATTCAAAGTAGGAATTGACTTAATTTTTTTATGTTACTTGTTTTAGTATTTCTTTTGCTAAAACTTCCATTAATTATTCTCATGCACTTTAATAATAACGTTATAAAGTTAGCAAAAGCAATCCAAAGAAAACTTTTTATGACATAATAATAATAAGTACTTCATAAATTATCGTTCTAATGAGTAATTCATTACTTGCAAATAATAACGTTAGAATTCTAACAGAAACTGAAAATGAAAATGAATACCACTTGAAATTAGGTCATATTTCGGAAAAACGCAATACATTATACATCAAAAAAAGACAAACAAGAACTTTCAAAATGATTAATCGACTATTAAGAATCGAAAAACGATGCATTATCTGTATGATATGAGTTACTGGAATAGGTCAAAACTGAGATTGAACATTGTAATATAAATAGATGTCAACATTTATATTGAGGAGAGAAAAAATGTTAACAACAGACTATAAATGTATTTTGTATTGCTTGAGCAAGTAATCGTAGCCAAATTTTGTTACATGCGTAAGATTTCAACAAACAGAAAAAATAGCAACTATTATCTATTTTGATATATTTGAAATTGATTTCATTAATATTGTTATAATAATAATTGGAGTACTACAATAATAATTAAGTACTAAAATTTTAAATATTATATAAAATTTAAGCAAATATCTCAAACTAAAAATTATTTTTTTCTGGTATTGAAATATTACAAACTTAGGTTAAATGTGAAAAATATTTTCAAGTAAATGCTTAGAATAATGAGATACATATCCTGAATTGGACATTGATGTTATATTTGCTTCTTGATATCTATAAAATATTATTTTCATTTTTTCGATTTCTATCATAAAAATGGATAGAAAAGCTAAACAGACTAAGTTCCCTTATTTCAATATTTTTATATAAAAATAATATTTTTCGTTCTTCCTTTGAATAAGATGTATCGCTTTCAATTTAACTTTCGTTGTTTATCCAAGAAAATACCTTACGGCAACTTAAATTGAAAATTTCTTTTTCACTTTATTACCCTCAGTTATATCAATGTTTTAAGATAAACGATGTTCTCTTTTATAGTATCCGAAATTTGACTTGTATTGTATGATCATGTATTAAATTTGTCTTCTCATGTTATCAAAAAAGTAGAAATGATTTTATTTCAATTCTTTTTCTCATTATCATCAACATAAGAAATGATTTTTTTTAAAATTTAAAAGACATTGCTGTTGAGTTTCATTTCAATTTTTTTGTATTAAGTTTTTTAAGTTGTTGCAAAAGACATTTTTATATAAATAATACACATTTTCTGGATCAAATTAAATAGAGAGCATCAACTTACTCAGCAAAAAATAGTGCAAACTTATTTAAGTTATAATCTCATAAAGTTATATCTCATTATATATCTCATCTATTATTAAGTTATATCTCATCTTAAGTTAATTATTACACTCCGCAAAAAGAAATTCGTGTAAATTTATAGTTAAATTTTATTTTATTTGGTTAATATATAAATACTTATTATAATGCAGAAGGTTGTTCACACTTTATGGAAACGATTTTGATAGTTAATTTTTATCGATAAATATCGTATTTTTTGTGGAATTTTGCTTCTATCTGATAGCCATGATTTTTGACAATAGTTGTAGCATGAATGTTTCATGAAAGTAAACTTTTTCTTAGTACTGTCATGCCAATTTTCTACTTTCCTCCTGAACAATTTTCAAAGTTCATTCAGTGTTCTTGGAAGTCGTTTTCTTAATGCTCGTTTTAATAGACCGAAGGCACAAAATCCTTGTGGAGCAGCTTATGGAAAATTTATTTCATCAAATGGAATACACTTTATTCCTGTTTCTGATTCTTTCTTTGCTAAATAAGAGGCAGTTAGTTGACTTAGACGTGTGACAAAAGGTTTTGTCCATATGATGCTCAATTTTATCAAAGTCTTTTCATATAAAATTGGAATTTCCTCTTCTAAAAGGGTTCTAAAATATTCTGCTGATAAAAGAGTGAATTAATTTTGGCTTCACTTAAGACGTTTTTTTAAGTTTTTGATTTGCCGTTGTAGCAAAGTCCTGCAACAATCATAAATCCCTCATTCCCGTCAATTGAAGAATAGAAAATTGGTCTTTGTTTAATGTAGTCACTTAATATACCCTTGTCTTATCGAGTTTTTACAAATTTCCTTTTTCAGAGTTGATGTTTTTTAGATAATTTTTACGCAGTTTGCTTTTCTTTCAGCAATATGTTTTAAAAAGAACACTTTAGGTTATATTTGTTTAAGTTTAATCTTCATGAATGATTTTAATTACGTTCCAGAAGCTTCTAATTTGAAGCATGTCTTTGAGTCGGTGGATTTTCTTTTAAGATCAGAAACTTCACTAGCTTAGTAGTTGCCTAGGTTTGAACAGTTTTAGGATGAAGTTTAGTGATCATGTTATCATTTTTACTTTCAGCTAGACATTGTTTCCTTTCATATTTAGTATATTACAAATACCTTTCATTCGAATGCAATAACTGAGATTTTTACACCGCTTTTTCATTTTTTGATACACATATTTCTCCGTAGAATGCGCAGTTATGTAACCCTGAACCCATGTTTCAATTTTAGTAGCCATTTTTAAAATAAATCTTTTATTTTAAATTCTAATCGACAGAAAGCTTATGCAGACGATTATTTTGAAGTTGCCAAAGCTTTATCTCAACATGCAAACGAGAAAATGAATTACAAAATCGTTTCCATAAAGTGTGCAGTTTCTGTAATAGTTTCCCGTGACAAATATAAAATATTAACATTTGTCATTTTCATTTTTTAAGGGAAAAAAATGTTATACGTATTCATTTTTATGTTGTAAAAAATACAAGGGCATTTAGCTTAGTAGTGTGTATCCACAAACCGCGATATAAACAAGATGGGATAATTGCCTTATAGATTTTTATTTCATTAACAAATTTCCTTTGTTCAGAAGTAGATCTTTGTTAGCTCAAAAACTTTCTAGGTACTCAATGTATTGCCTTATGATTTTAAACAAATCTTCAGCAGATTAGATGTTTTTAAAAAACTACAACAGGAACCCTTACAATATGTTTTAAAAAAAACAAACTTTAGGCTTAAATATTGTTTAAGTTTAAATCTTCATGAATGATTTTAATTACAGTTCCAGAAGACGTTCCTAAATTTCGAAGCAATGAACCTTTGAGTCGGTGGATTTTCTTTTAGGATCAAAGACTTCACTGCCTTGGCTATTTTGCCTAGGTTTGAGCAGTTTTTGGATGAAGTTTCGTGGTCATGTTTTCATTTTTATTTTCACTAGACACTTTTCCCTTTCAATTTTGGTATATTATAAATAACTTTTCATTGTAATGCAATAACCGAGATTTTTACGCGCTTTTAATTGTTGATACGCATATTTCACTTGAAAATGCAGTTATGTAACCTTCAACCATGTATCAATTTTAGAAGTCATTTTAAAATAAATATTTTATTTTACATTCCAATCAAAAGAAAACTTAGCAGAGATTATTTGAATTTGCCAAAGTTTTATCCAAAATGAAACGAAAATTGAATTACAAAATAGTTTCCTTAAATTTTCTGTAACAGTTTCCCGATGACAAATATGAAAGATTAACATTTGTCATTTTCATTCTTTGAAGGGGAAAAAAATGTTATACGCATTCATTTTTAAGTAGCAGAAAATAGAAGGGCATTTAGCTTAGTAGTGTGTATCCACAACCCTCGATATAAAAAAAGATGGGATAATTGCGTTTTGTTCTTCATGATGTATTTGTAAATCCTATTTTTGTCCTTAATTTTAATTATTTTTCATGTAGAATCTCTAGAAGAATATTCTTGAATGACTTTCAAAAAGGACTTTACTCAAGGGAGTAGCTACAACAGCATTGGCCGTATGATTGATAAGGGACCCCCAAACTTTAGGGGCCTGAAAATGTGTAAAAATGCAAGCAAAAATGAGTAAAATGCTAAGAGGCTCCAAAGAAGACCTCCAAGGGACTTTGATTCAGGCCCACTTTCAACTAGCTACGCCTGTGACTTTACCTAATAAAAAATGAGGTTAGAAGTGTACGAGTGATTGTCCTACATAAAGTTGATCGCAATGCGATTTGTAGCCTTTTACGATACACAGACTGCTATGGATCTGCAAGGAATACAGAAGAACCAATGAATTAAATTCTCGTGGTCAAAGTTTTCCTGGAGCTTAGGAAAAAAGGTGCAGCCATTTCAAAGGTCAGAACATAAGCATGATTCATACATGTCTCTGGACAAACTATGTACAATAGCATAAAAAGTCCTAAGCTTTCCAGTTTAGAAAGAGAAAACCTCATACGAAGTGGTAAAAAATACACATAGCCAGGCGATTTGATTGGTCAAAGATCACGTGACACAGACCATTTAATTGAATTCTGTTATATTTTCGTACGAGAAAAAGTTTATAGATAATTCTGATGTATTTTAATACCACTGGTACCATAGCACACACACATGATGGAAATTATTAATTAATTAGTTAAATGGGAAATAGAAGTTTGATAATGTGGTTTACAGTTCTCTGTGGAGGAAGAATTAATCAAGTGTTTTTGAGAATGGTAGGCAGAACTATCAAGACTGCATACAAGTATTAGAATCTGAGCTACTTCCTTATGGTTCCTTATGCATCCTTATGCTACTTCCTTATTAGGTGGTGATGACTGGCTACATTAACAAGATGGTGATTCATTCAGCACTTGCTGTAAAAATTGGCGCTATTTGAAATATATTCAAATTTTTCCATGTCTAGCCAAAAGCTCTGATATAAATCTTGTAGAAAATATTTGGGCGATGATCCTTCGACGGATATATGTATATGTCTATCCGTGAGCTTACGAATGTATTGGATCACTGTGGGGGTAATTTTAGTCAATTAGAAATGCAATCATTATTTGGTTCGATGCCAAAATGGGTTTTAAGCTGATCAAAGCAAATAGAAAAAAAACCGTGTCTAAAATATTGAGTTTATTTCTGCATAACTGCAGTGTCTTTCTACTTTTTTACAAACCTTTCAGTACAAAGAGTAAAGATAATTTAAGAAATTTTTGTTAAATGCTACAAAAATAGTTACAAATGATTTTATGTGTTCATTGAAACAAAACATTATACTTAAAAAAAGAATTTTTGAATAAGGAAAGAAAATTTAATTTTTATTTAAAACTTGAAATGTCTTTCTACTTTTCGTATGGAGTGTAGATTAAACAGAAAACTGTGATTCACTGATAATAATTAAAAAATATGAAACGAATCGATTTCCTTTTTTCAAAAACACATTCTTTGTCTTTGAATTTAAGAATGATTTAACTCTCCAATCCAGGGCTTCCGATAAGAGATAGTGTGGAAGGAAGCCTCCAACTTTTGATCATTCATCTCACTCCAGCAACTGACAACTTGATACGCCCCTCAAGAACTCTCTGGGACAAAGGAGGATTTTCAATGCAAGACACTGATGTATAACACTAATTGTTTCCTTCTCCCAACTGAGGAAGGATCCTTTTCTTTGCTACGCCAAACACCGAAATCAGCACTCAATCATTTGTATAGATAAAGGTTCACGTGCAAAACAAAAACTGAAGATAATAAGGAACACAAATGATGATATTTTGGGATAAAACTAAAAATCAGAAGAACTCCCAAGTCTTGGATTTTTACTCTCTATTTCAGAATAGTAGTGCTATATTAAAGTGTTTTAGTTGTGTAAAGTTTAATGAAATTATTATAGGATTTGAAATATGTTACAGTTTTACTTTGCAAAAACCGTATATGTTTCATCTTGCCTTTTTATTTTTTTTCTCCTTTATCTCATAGAATAGTATTTATTTTCAACTAAAAGAAAAACCTAAAAAATAAGGTTTTTGAACCATTTAATAGAAATGGCAAAGTAATTGTAATTTTTGGTAAAACAAAATTGCAACTTTTTTTTGCTTTAACTATTTTTTTTTCGAAATTTATTTTCATGTTGAAATTTATAGGCTTTAAGATTCGATGGTATTTAAAAAGAAAATTATTTTTGAGAATTTATCAATATTCTTTCAGTCAGTACATTTTTGTAGTTAACCTTTACTGGATCATATAGTTGCTAACATAAAATTCATAAACATCATATGAGAAAAATGCATAAATGTATGCATTTTTTTTGGATCAATATCAATTGAATTTGGATCTTGTAGTTTTATCCGGATTTTCTGTTCATTTGTTGAAATATGCTTTATTATTGTAAAAAATTATGTTTGCCGAATGGCATAGAACTTGAGAGAAATCGCAGATATATATTATTACACGACAGAATGAACTGAAATACTAAGTAAATAAGAATAAGAATACATCCTGCGAATTTTTTATCATTAGCACCAACTGATTTGACAGGTTTTTTTCCCTCTAAACGTTCCCGCTTACGTAACTGCCTTTGACGTACGTTCTATTTTGACATTCTGCATAAAAAATGCAATTAAGGTTATAATAAATAAAAAGGGAATAATAATTTAAAATGGAGAAAGCGTTTATCCTATTTGAAAGGGTTAAAACTCATTAATTTTATTCACACTTCGGAGACTTTATGTTCCTCAAATAAAATTTCCTTAAATAAAAGTTTATTGTAAATATTCTTTAGATATAATTGGTATCCAAAACTTCTAAAAAATGTTGTATTTACATTTAATATTATAACTAAGATGTGGCATCTTAATAATTTAATAAAATTTGGAGAATCACAAATATTTCTATAGCTGATGGGTTATTCAAATATGTATTTTGACGAAAAGTAATCTGATTAGATTTTAGCCAGTTATTAAAAATTACAAGGTTTTAATTTAATTCGTATTTCTCTCAAACAGTTAAAAACAAATATTTCTTCAATCAGTTTAAATATATTTTATTTAAAAAAATAATTTAGTTCATCAAATATTTTCTTAAGAATAAAGGTACTTTTTCGATTTTAAAACGTAAGCGATAAATTCGGCAAAAAGGAAACAATTGACTCCAAATAATATATTCCAGCTGGTAACCTTTTACCACCACAATTGTAAAACAAATCGTTGTCTTTTTTTAACAGTAACTTCATTATCATAAAACATCAAAAATAGATAAAAAAAACCGATGAGAACTAACGTATAAAACTTTTTTTTTTAAGTGTATATTGTGTGTTGCCACCAGTAAAGACTTTTGGCGTTATTTGCGAGTACGAAACGCAAAATTACCAAAATAAAATAATTTGAAACAGATTAGTAAAATATTTGGCTTGAATAGTAAATTATATAAATAGATAAATATATTCAAATTACTATAAAAAGATAAAGAATATGGAGTAGAAATATTAGAAAAAAAGGAATCTTATTCCTTATTTTGCTTTCGTATATTTTCAATAACTTGAAACAATTGTGCAAGTTCCTTCATCTTTCAAATCTGCGAAAGCACAACTATTGAAATAATATAATTGGCCTTGCTATTATACATACTACTCTGAACAAAGTAAGTATATTCGTCAATCATAGAGTAAGTGTTCGTTGTTAAAAGATGGGATCAAAAAGATGGGGTTATTTGATAAAATTGCCAATTTTATTACTAATACTTATCGTATGGGAAGATCTATGTACCGGGCAAAAAAGTAATTTAACTTGGTCGAAGGTTCATGAGGTCGATGGTCCATCCGACCGTAAGATTTTATGGACACACATGAATTTTAAAGACCTTAAAAATTACCAGACATAGAGACCTAAACACACACTCTGATTTACTTGTTTCTTTACTGACACTATATTTTCTACTAGTCTTGACACTAAGGAAGTTCCGGAGTAAGTGTTGTAGGGTTGATCGCAGTCCTCTTACCAGAAAGCATCCTTGCCTTTTCCATTCTAATGAAATAATTGTTCTTTAGGGCATTGGGCTCTTACTGTAATGTCAGCACAAGGTTCTAGCACCAAGCAATTGGCATTTACACCACTGGATAGCTTGGTAACTTCAAGCTACCAATGAACTCAGCACTTGGTTGGCATTACACATTTCTCCCACGATCGACCATGCATGAAGGTACCCTGTTATAAATCAATTTTCCGACTTTCTTCATCGCACACAAATAAATTCGTTACGCGAACTTATACGCTGTTTCAGTTGGTGCATACAGGACCACTCTTAAATTTTTTCGTATTAAGTTTTTTAGAGTTTTTTGAGTTTTAATGAGTTCATCTTAAACTTTTTATATTTCTTATTTATTTATTTTACTCCGGTCCACCCTCAAATATTCTAAACATCTTGAAATTTTAAAATATGTTTTACTTTCCTTCAAAATTACAATTTAAAAAGCCAATGGTTACTAGTTTTTATGTTTGACGAGAATACTCGTCATGGCACGAAATTCCGCAACTTTTCCATGACGAGTATACTCGTCAATCATTGTTAACTAGTTAAATAAATAATTGAAGGAAATAATAGTACTACTTGAATACTTTTTGAAAACTTCCTTTATAAAAGAAACAAGATTATCTTTTTTTGGAGTAGAGAGAGTATTATAACTTCTAGAAAAAAATATATAAACTGATTATAAATACACGAAGGGGAATGAAAAAAGCTATCAAATAGCAAACAAATTTAAGAATAAACAATTATAAATTATTACAGTAAATTATAATAATTGCAATTTTTCCCATTCAAATATAAACATTCAAGAAATAAACCCGTAAGGATCACTAAGTTGAAATCATTTCTTGATTTGAGAAAATATTCTGTAGAAGATTAAATATTTAATAAGATGCAAAAGATATTTTAGAAATTTATATGTGTACCTTCAGAGAAATAAGAATTTGGGTTTTCGGAATATTCTCTTAAATTTTCATTCACTTTGTAGCATTCAAACAGTTCATATATTACGGTCTGAATTTTAATGGGAAAATGCTATATATAGATTCATTCTAAAATGTATCTTTCAAAGGTAGTTTCGAAACATATTTACAAAAGTGATATGTTTTAGGTTAATACAGAGAAGAGAGTGTATATTTCAGTATTTTTGAATTTATTGAATATATTTAGATTTCAATTTCAAGTTTTAACATTCATAGAGAATTTTTTAATTTATAAATATTGAGGCTGTTACAGACATTTTTGTCACCATAAAAACATGCTAGTTTTATTTTTAGTAAGTTGTAATAGAAATTTTTAAGTGCAGAAGTAAAAATCCCCATAAATTAAAGTTTAAAAAAATAGTAGCACATGAAATCATTTGTAGAAGAAGGTATAGAACAGTTGTCCAATTTATAAATAAGAAAAATTGTATTTATAGCAACCAGAACAATATTATTGAAAAGTTTTATTTGATATCATAATTTTATTGCAGTCTGATGATAATATAAAATCATTTTATGTCTATCACGGCTGTTTTTTATGAAAATTTTAAGTAACAGAAAACGTTAAAAAGAGAAATTTTATTTTTATTAATAATTATGCTATTATATGTTCATTGTAAAATTTATTATTAGAAATAATTAAGGGAAAATGATTTTATTCTTCAGAACAAAGTTAATGGGGATCTCCTTTTTCGATCCAAAAAGGTATTATTTTGATGTTTAAAAATTCTCTTTTTTAAAATTGAAGAATACTATGACTTATATATAAATTAAGTATTACTGTTTTTATAACATTTTATTTATATAATATATAACTTCTCTTCAATCCCATACATACCTATTAATAAATGTTTTCCAATGAGTATACGTATAAAAGTATTACTCCATCAAATTACTTCTAACATTTTGTTTGCAATAACTAATATTGACAGACTTCTTTTGCATTGATGTAGCAAATTCAATAACACCTGTCAAATTAATTTTTATAGCATGGTAACAATGATCAGTAAGATTTAGATTAGGGAAAAATTATCAGTAAATCTAGCAAACTAGCAAAATTTTCTGTCAATGCTTTGGATTCATCAATATGTAGAACTGTCTTGATTTTAAATTAAAAAGAATTACATTCAAGTATTGAGAGCAAAATCAATTTATGATGAAACTACACTTTATCAAAGAGGAAAAAAAATTAGAGGTTTTTATCATTCTTTTTATTTGGATTGTTTTCGTTTCCGCTGATTTATATCATTTGTCTTTCCACTTAAGCAACAAAGACATTTGGACAGTAAAGCAATGTGACATTTGGCTGTTTGTGGCTAGGAGATATCGAAATATTACTCGAAATAATACAATAAGTTTTGAAATATGATTTGAATTCCTTAAAAATTTTACTGAAAATCATTCATCATTTGGCTGTTTTATTTTGGAAATTTTTTTTTCCAGAAAAAAATTATCTTCCATATTGAGACCACACTCTTGATGCCTTTAACCATTTGTTTCGAATACAGTAGAGTCCCAAAAATTTTGCATTTGATAATCCAGAAGTTCGGATAATTCATACACATTCTTGCAGATCCAATACCGAGTAAGGCATAATGCTCGATGCAGGGGTTATTACTGCTGTCACAGTTAACGAAAAAACGCCGAAAAATGACGAAGACTTCAACATTGAAAACCCCTGTAAACTTCTAAAATATCACATAATGAGAAACCTTAAAGTCTGTCTAACCCACCCATCAGAATTTTGGACAACATGTGTCGGTAATGAACTAAACTGGTACTTTGACATCTTCGTGATGAAGTAGCAAAATTCAGAATGCAGTAGGGCAGTATTTTCAAAGTTACAATATTTGCGACCCAATATTTAGTCATCATTTTCATCGCCCCCCCCATACAATGAAAATGTATAGAGTTCAATAATATGTTGACGCTAAAGCTACAATACGACTTTAACTTCTTAGCGCCACCGGCGTATATAAACGTCGCTCACAGCCAAAGTGTTAAATGCCCCGGACGTATATACACGTCATTTTAAAGTACGATTTTTCTGTGCACTACTATACAAAAAATTATCCCGAATGATTTAGAATGCAATAAAAAGACCTTGACACTGCGTGAAAAGGATTTACTCAGATCACTTCAGATTATTTGCTTATTTATTCCCCCCCCCCTCTCCAGAACATCACATACTCGCGTCTACGTGGAAAATGATTGGCATTGAGAAGAGAATCACGCAACTTTTAGTCAGCAGTTAAGGGATTAATTATAAACCGTACTAATTATCAAGATAAGTGTTAATTTTTGTTTCTAATTTTATATATAACAATCCCATGGGGATCACTGTTAATTATTAAACTTGTTCCTAATTTAGTATTGTTATATTAATTTTAAAAATTCTTGTGTAGTACTGATACATTTATAAGCGTATTATATCAGTGTAAATGCGTATTTTATCATTTATTATGTCAGAATGTATTTTTTTTGTTTACTTTCAGTAAATTAAAACTTTTTTAATAATCTTTTCTTTTCGGCTTTTCAATATGCTCGTGCCCCCCTCGTAGTGTTGTCATGCCCCTTTAAGGGGTTCGCGTCTCACAGTTTGAGAAACGCTGCAGTAAGGAAGACAACAGGAAATTATGCATTTCTGTAAAAAAACCTAGCCAGTTTTTGCAAAGTTGGCTACTTAATTTTCATTTATAAGCTTTATGCCTTTATAAATATTTTTCTGAGTTGATTCTGATCAGATAAATTATTGTACACTAAGTATACATTAATTTTTATTTTCATGTTATAAATGCTCTATGCCTTCGTAAAGTAAGTACTATTTCTTTATTTAAGGGTATTCGGATGGTTTAATTACGGTTGCATTCTCAAGCAAACAATACATACAAGAGCAGTACAATATTTTCTGAGTAAACACTCGTACTTATTCTTTTATAATTCCATTCTTTATAACCAAATATTTTAACAAATTCGTCCACCCTTCAGCCGAGTTTTCGGGACTCTATTGTATTTAAATAACTTTATCTCATAATTTTCATTAGATTTTTACACAACGGTACAATTCTCATTAGGTTTCTTTTTCTTTCTTCTTCCTCAGGCTCAAATTTTCCATTTTTTGTTTTACGTCTCAAGAAAATATTAATTACAACTGTGGGTAAATAATACTTATAATATAAAAACAACACAAATAAGAAATAACAATGACTATAAAAAAATCAGAATATCAGTGTTTTTATTTCAATAAAGAACGTCAGATGAAATGAGATGTAACATAAAATAGAAAATAAATAATAAATATTTTGTATTCGAACATTAGAAAAAAATGCTGTACTGCAAAAGATAACTTATAAAAACAAATATAATTATTGATTATAAAATCTATTATGGGGAACATTTTTTTATTTCTATTTTTTCTGCCTTCATCTTTTCGTTTTCAAAGCTTGTCTTATCCACATTAATCAGATTCGAGAAACGTTTTTCATTAAGATTTATTTTTAATTACAGATATCATATTAATTATAGATAAAGACTTCTAAAAATTGCCTAAAGCCTCTCAAACACTGATATTGATTTAAAGTAAAGACAAGGAATAGGCAGGTTCTAAGTTACCGAAGCAACTAGCTTGGAGCTAAAGTAAATTCAAGAATAATTATTTAGGATCATAAAGATAGTTTAATTAAAGAAATCCACTTGTTTTTAAATAAATAAAATTAATTAAGTGTAATAAACAAGCATTTTAAAAGATGAATTTATAGTTATATTTGATAAATTATTACAAGTATTGTTCAAATGAAAATAATTTGATAAAATCTCAGTACTGATTATTTTGCTTATTTTACCATACTATTTAAAAGTTTCTTTTATTTTTATTTGTAGTATAATTCCACCAAAGAAATTAAAACTCAATTCCAAATACATAGAATTATTGGGAAAATAACTTTTATGATGGAGAGTATTAGAATTGAACACACGCACGCACGCACGCACGCACACACACACACACACACACACACACACACACAACACACACACACACACACACACACACACACACACACACACACACACACACACACACACACACACACACTATACACTATCCTTCGAAAAGACTATAGCGGGGAAATTTATTTAAGTTAAAATCAGTATAAAAACAAAACAAAGATAATCTATCAATTTCTGCGAAATGAATGAAAATGTTAAATTATACTTATTATATAAGCATTGCAGAACGATTGTTAGAGAAGATAAATCAATTATAGAAAAATATGATTGATTTTCGCTGCATTTTCAAAAGAATATTTTTATAAATCTTGATTGACAGAAATTTGGACCAAATCTTAAATTCTAATAATTTAGGCACGCGCGCGTCATACTCGTACATCTCAGAATATGGCTTCTGATCCCAATACATTCATATATTGTTGATAGTTAGAAGTCGTCTGATAGAGCAGATACTTGGTATAGAACTATAAAACTTTAGCGAAAACTGATACCTTGCTTATCTGACGGTCGTTTCATCTGTGAATACGTACGGTATATACATATGAACAGAAACATAGAGAAAACCACAAAGTGACTTACCCATAACTTGAATTTTTTATACAAGATCACTTTCGATTCTTTTGTAAATTTGATTTTCTTGGAAAGAATATATAAACATAAAAACTCAGAATTTCTTTTACCAAAAAATATTATTCTTCATTCACTTTTTAAAAATGGTAAAATTTTGAACTTGATGTGTGTCTTGAATATCATTGTATTTTCACACAAACTAAATTTATGAGCTTCATATTGTGCTATAAAATAAAAAAAAAGTTTTCTGAATTGAACTTTTGAAAAAAAAAAGATTATAGTAACTATTTATAATGAGAAACAGCTTCAAATGCCAAGAAATTTCTCCCAGGGTCACTTGTTTATCAAGCAATAAATACTGATGCATAAAAGACATATTTAATTTAATTCACATAATGTAAGCAGAATCATTCCCCCCCCTTTTTCTTTATTTCTTTCTTTCTTATAGATCACACATAGTAAAAAAAAGAAACGTTGGATAGTATAATAAATATGGATTATGCACGTATAGGATCTACTTACGGACTCATATATTTACCTCTTTCATTATTTTAAAAATGGATAAACTTATTTCACCGAATAATCATTTTTCTCAGTGGTCCCCACGTTTCTGTGAAATACTTCAGAAATTATACTGGTTTATCAAGTTTATATATATATATATATATATATATATATAGATAGATAGATAGTTTATAAATATGTATAGTGTTATAGTTTTATTTAATCATTTTTAACTTTAACAAACTTTAAAAAAAATACACTTTTAAATAACACAGTTGAAAGGTAATAGATAATATGAATTATATTGCTGAAATATTTTTGTCATTATACATACAAAACCAAATTTTTACATCTTGTAAGTTTTTAACAAAAGTTGTTGTGCAAATAATTTATCTTTTTCATAACTATGGAGTGTACGTACTGAAAATAAATTTTTTGAATGTAAGAAAGTAAATCTACTAGGTATTTTGCACTTCTTGACAAATTTCTTTAGAATTTCGATACAAATATTAATAAGTTTTGTTCTATTTATCGTGTGTTCAAAATTCCCATTGTTCTCCGCTGTTTCAGGTTTGAAAGAGAGTATAGATGGTGTTAATAAATTTGACTTTTTCCATACATATGTTTCTAAATAATAATGACATCATCTAAATGCCTTCCGTTATTTTAACAGTATAAAATACTTATAAATATTTTTCAAATCATTATATTTAGTATACCACAAGTATATTTATAGAAATGACATTTTCATGAAAAGACAAGTTCTTCTTTATACATTTTATCTGTCTGAAAATACACACTTATTTTATACAAGCATCTCCACTGATTTATGACGTTTAATAGAAGGCTCGCAGAGACGTTAATAAGGATTTAACACCCAGTTATTCGTTTAAGTGAGAATGAAACTCCATCCAAAGATATAAAAGAAAAACCAGATATGTCAACTTAAATAAGACGTTAAGAATAACTCTTGAAGGATTGTAGCTACTCTTGCAGAATATTAGTTCTTTATATACTTTTTTTAGTACTACAGAGTCAGAAATGATTTTTTTTTCAGATATCAAGAACCTGACAACTACGGTTTGATTTCCAAAACGAAAGGGAAGTTTTATTTTGATGTTATCTGAGAATTTCTAGATCCTATTTTTTTTTTGAAACAGGCTCAGACATTTTGATAGAAAGCATAACAGATTGAGTTTTTCCCCAGCTGTTGGAGAAACATATATTTTTTAAAATTGGATATACATGTGACATGAGTAAAAGTAACATCTTACAATTCAAAAAAAATATTTGTTATTCAATCGCAACAACAGAATTCACAAAATGTTACTTTAATTTGAATTACACGCATAACTAAAACATTTACCAGTGGCGTAACGGAGTACATTAGCCCCCCCCCCCCCTGCAAAGTCAGGTTTTTGACCCCAAGTCGGATCTTACAAAAGGATTGCAAAACCATACGTTCTTGGTGTCAGTCAGGCTTTGGGCCTCCTAGAACCCTGCCTCCACCGCGATGCGGAGGTGTACGTTGTGCCACTGAAATTTACTAAAGAGTGAAAAGGTATTTTTTAAAGTAAATAAAGAGTTTTGTGTTCGTAGTATTTAGTTTTATTATTTTTCCAATAATCACAAGTCAAAATTATTTTTCGGCACGTCTACATATAATTAAATACTTCTTCACACAGACAAAATTGGCACGATGATCCATAAAGGTTCGCCACCCCTGATATAAAGCATCAAAGAATTACTTATACAATATTTTGATAACTGGCAAAATATTTGAAAAAAATGTCTATGTTTTTCTGTTTAATGCTTTGAATAATCGGAATTGATTGATCAGCACAATCTGAGAGTTGGCATAAACAAAGAATCTGAGAGGCCCAGCTGTCACGAGACAAGAACTGACGAGTTAAGCTGACAGCACATTTCAGAAGATACTGTAATCTGACGACAGCCGCTGCTGCAGAATACGAGAAGGCTTCAAAATAAAATGTTCTATTTTCAAAACAAAGCAATTTCTATCGATTAACCCCATCAATCAACTAAAGTCTTTAAAAACTAAGCTTACATTTATTTTTTTTCTCTATTTTCCCCTTTATTTTGAATACTTTAAAACGGTAACACAATACTTTACCGTAAACAGTTGAGAGCTGACATTTAATCTTGAGTGATTGGTTAGGGTACAGAGGTCATTTGAAGAGGGAAGGGTTGAAGATGAATTTGTTTTGTTCCATGAATAGTTAAGATATAATTAGGTATTTACAGCTCCGGTTTCTTTAGATGTTTATTTTTTCAGAGTGGTATTTTATAAAGGTAACTCTTCTCTAAAATTAAGGAGAATTAATTTCGTAACATTTTTCTTAAAGAAATATGCAAATATCTCTTTAAAAATGCCATGAAATATTTTTTTGGAATGGATAAAATGAATTTGTATTTCTTACATTTTAATCAGTTAACTGATTGAAATTAGAGTACTCTACATTAAGTCGGAAAATAATTTAAATATTTATTTAGAACCTTGCGGAGAGAAATAAAGTAATTAATAGATTGGGAAGGAAACATTGGAATAAGAAACATGATTGAGAAATGATTAATTAGAAAAAAGGATAAGTATAAGCAATATTCTGTATAATTTGTATCACTCTTATTTCTGAGCAATTATAACTAAAAAGGAAAGATTTTTAAACATTCGTATGAAAAATAAGATGTTGTTTTTTAGCAAATGAGGTTGTATAAAAAAAGAAACTTATGTACCATAATCTATTTTAGGGTTTCTTTTTGCCAAGTTGAAGTGGCTCTTATCCGAAAGACAGAACCGGGTACCTTTGGTTCTGTAAGCACCTAACATACCACTGGACCAAAATTATCACTTCAGTCCGGAGGCTGTATCTGGCTTATATAGATGATACCGCTACAAAGTATTCCATTTTTACTGTTATATTCTTAAAAATACACTTTAAATATTTTTTTTACTGCCAACACACATGACATAGTATAATGGAATACTTACTTATGATTCGAAACTAAACATTAAACTAATATTTTAAATAACTCACTTTCCATATGACACAACCTTGCTAATGTCCAGTGACATTCTTTTTCATAGAAATTCATTAATTTATGTAAATGGCTATAAACAAAAAAAGCATTTTATAGAATACCATTATTAACCCTTGTATTGTGATGAAATTTACATTAATTGAAATTTCAGTTTGCACTATCAGTTACTAATAAGAAATTTAGTATTTTTTTTTCAAAAAGAAAATTGGCGGATTTCCCTTTTTTATTGTTAAATTATCTTTGACAACATATTACAAAAGCATAAAAAGCGATTGAAGAGAAATATTAAGGGGACATGATATGGTACGATTTAAGCAAACATTTTTAATTTAAGGATTTTCAAATTTTTTTGGTTGCATTCTATATGTGTATACTATGTAAAACAGATTTTGTGCTCAAAATCTCATAAAAATCTAGCCATTTAATTTTTTAAGGAAAAAAATTTAAAAGTTGTGAAGTGATTTTAAAATGCTACTAATCCTACAAACGTTTACATACACTCATGAAACTTGATTTACAAGTACCTCAAACTATGCACAGCAAAAGTTGGTATGGGTTTTGTGATAACATGATTGGTTTTTGTACAATACTTCTTTTTATGAATGCTTATTGAAAATTCCTTAAAAAATGTACAAATTCTGAGTTCAATTATTTTTAAAAAAATAAGTATTGCTTTGATTCAAAAATACATACCAACTTTTGTTACATGTACTATTAACAATAAGTAAAAAAATTCAAAGCATTAGGCACAATAGAAAAAAGTCTTAGACAAACTAGTTATTTTATTTTTTTTGAGATAAGTAAGTTCAAAGTTTTGATTTGCCATAAGGATGTGAATAAATTCTGTGTTTTTTAGGAGCTTTCAAATTTTGTCAGGTTATAGAAAAGTATATAAAGAATAATTTTAGCTAAAAAAATTAATTTGAGTTTTTGACAGATTTTTGTCAATTGAATCGTACTATGTCCCCTTAAAATAAATATATGATACTAATAAAAAGGTAATAAAGTAGTTCTTAACCATTTTTTCGCCTCACGAGAAAAAAATTCAATTCCTCAAATGGTTATTATATTGCTAAATTATGATATCCCAGAAAATGTTATTATTTTCTATAGGTTTATTAATAAAAACAAGTATCTCAAGATCGCTCATTTAAATGAGTCAATATTTTTTCATTCTTTCTTAAATAATGATTTTTAAGATAGGCTGCACCATTTCAGAACATAATAAATATTCACATTTCTGCAAATGATCCTCACTCTCAAGCAGTTTATCATTTAAATTTCCCCAAATTCCGATGTCTCAACTTTCATTGAAAAGTTTGAGAATTTCCACCTTCCTTCTCCACACGATAAATAGGAAAGGCTAAATGGATTTCCAGGATTTTGTGTCACATCCATTAGCTGATAAAGAATCGTTCTAAGCTTTTATCGACTCATTCGATATGAACAGCTACATCCCTTTAGGTATGTTCATACAAGGAAAACGAGTGGAAACGCAAAAGGATTGTAAGAGAGCTTCTCTTGAATTAATTTGAAACTGTCATTGGATTCGGAGTAAACATCTAAAACTTTGGACTACAATGGTAATGATACAATAGTCTCGAAATAGTTTATTCTTTAATAATGTATGCGTTTTTACTTTTTTAAACAATTAAATATTATGCATCTAATTGTGTAATGCAGTTGCTGGTTTTGTTATAGATTTAAGTTTAACTTATATTTTAAATGTGAAATATCTTGCTGCTTACTGTCCTCCTTAAACCTTTATAGATGAATACATTTTTTTCTAAAGATTTTTCTTGAATTGTAGATTTTTTCGTTAGTTATCATATTTACAGTTAGTTTTTAGTACTCTTTCGTTTTTATATATTACAATGTACCGTTATTTCAGAAAAAAATTATATTTTATTTCAAAAAAATGTTTACGTCTACAGATTTGAGACAATCATATTGTGAAAATTTCTTCAAATAAATATTATACAATAAATACTATGTAAATTTTCAACCATCTGATCAAATGTTTTGTATGTACCGTCCAATATTAATAACGTCACATATTTGGAGCTAAGTCGATTAAATTTATAATGTTTTCATCTTAAAATAATTTTTGCATAGTGTTTAAAGGAAACGTCATTATTACTTTTTCAAATTCAGATGACTGATATATTTTAATAATTTATTGCAGTTTGTATGTGAAGCAAAAGATGAATTTCTGGACATTTACATTCTGACTGACAGCCGTTCTTCAGTTCAGCATCTTTCTAATAGGACATCTATTAAGGATCAGACTAGCCTTATTATTCTAAATCTTCTTGACTGGATTTCTTCTAGTCATCGTGTACATTTTTAGTGGGTCTCATCCCACGTGAGGATTGGTGGTAATGAGAAAGCCGATATTTTAACCAGGACTGTGGCTAAGAAGAGGTGAGCCCTACTGAGTCTCTTACGTTTAAAGACTTATCTCCCAAGAGGATTAATGACAATTTACTTGGAAGAACTCCTTGCTACCCTCGGTAGTTCTGAAAAAATACAAGAGGTTCATTCAAGCTTATGCCTAAGATATATTAGTCTTTTCACGCTTTATGAGCTGCCATATAAAAGCACTCACTTTTGATCAGGGTCAGAAGATATTCCCAGAGTGCCACTGGAATTATTCCGAGCTGGTGTCAACTGTTCACATCTTGGCTCTTTAACATTTTTTAAACGATGAGGTCCTTCAGAACCCTATTCAGTTTTTAGAAATTTTTGGATTCAAACGATTAACTAGCACTGCTAGATAATCTGGGATTAGCAATAACAACAATGATTTTTTTTTCATTTGCAAATAAATATGTACAAAAATCAAGGAAAATGTCTTATAATCACCCTTAAAGACCTATAGTTAAGTGCTAACTACAAATTATCCAGATTTCTTTATATTTAACCTAGATAGAAAATATGAATTTTTGTTTATCCATCGTGTTTTACTTTATACGTTCTATTTAAAAGAAAACCGAGTGGCTCCTGAGGGAATTGGTATCAGGCATTATTTCTTTCAAATAGTGGATTCAAATCCTGGTGCCAATAAAGACCTGCTGTGTTGAATGGTTGATGCTCGTGAAATCTTTTGAGGTTGCGGTGGTCACCACCAAAGGACCGACTTCTTGTTAGGGAACTAATGACTTGCCAACAGTCACGTAGTTTCGCGTGGGAAAGTACCCAAGGCAGGACAATGCCAACGCTTAGGTTCCCGGGCATGTTAACCTTTGATCTATCTCCCTTTGGTCTAGCTGGCAGTGAAGCGATCGTTGTAGTTCCCACTCTAATTTCTGGCTTCAATGTCCACCGCACGAGGGTTGACAAGGACCATTGCCCGAATGGTAATTCCGGCTGCCTCCAAATAGAAATGATTCTGAATCACATATCTCTTTCGAAGGCGGGATATATTCCACCTTTTGAGAGACACTACACGAAACTCTCCTAGATTAAGTATCAGGCTGGCTTCCAGATTTGCTTGTAAGTTCTAGAACCTACGATGACCTCTCAAGGACAAAGTGTCTTACAGGGACTTCACGTCACTGATCCGGTCTGTAACATCCTACGACCGCCACAGAACATCGGAGGGTCGGAGAAAGATTTTATGTACTCATATCGGCGAGTTGTTGAAGTTTGGAGAACATGACGCCAGTTCAAGGGGTCATCCACATCACTTGATTGTGACTCAAAATGATCCGGTTCATCATCAACAATTTCTTGTATTTTCGGAGTTTGACATTAATAAACATTCCATCAATCAATTCAAATAAATGATATTTTTTCGTACAACGTATTGCGTAACATTTTCGTCAAAAATACGTGAGCCAATGGCTCATTGGCTATTATCAAACAGTATACAAATTTTAACTTGTTTTTTAGCTTATTCATATACAATTCTCATCATATTTTAGTCAAGGGGTTTATTAAATAAACTATTAACTTTAAACGATATTGAAAGTTTGTAGAATGGTTTAAAATTACAAACAAAACTATGCATAAATAATTCTATGCTTTTTAAATTATAAATTAAACAATTTAGACCAATAAAAACTTTAAACATTTTTTTAGTGACGTAATACTTTAAACAGAGTTACAATACTAGGACTATCTCCCTAAATATTGCAAGAAAAAGTAGCCTCTATATTTCAATACATCATTAATTCAGTAAAAGTTAAATGTATTTTACAGGAAAAATAAAAAATTGGATGAAACTTTCAATGCAATCGACTTATCCTATCTTTTAATTAGAAATTGACTTCCAACTTATTAATCCCTATGGAATATTCTTTTATCGTTTTTCATTTTCATTCATTAAGGGCAATCAATAAAGGTTAAACAAACTAAGACCGCTGAACGTGATCCTTTCTTTTTCAGGAGATATCTCTCGTCCTTTTTAAAAATTACATTTTTATCTCCCAATACTTTCCTTAAGTCGCTTAATTTATCTTCACATTTTTTATCCCCAAGAGGGAACTGTGAGAATTTTTTTCCCTTTCACCACTTAATCAGACAGTGAAGACGATTTTAAAAGGCACCGATAATTCTTTAGTATAAAGATAATAAAATGAAGAATTATATATATTCTTCATTTTAAAATCCTCATTTTTCAAAGGCGTTTTCGCAGTTATTCTAATGTTAAGTTTAATACTGATTTGATTTCTATGCTAAAATTCATAATAGGATTGCCTAGCATATTTTGTTTGCTTAAAGATGAGTTATCTTTTTATTACTCCATTAATTGAGGGCTTAAGGATTTAAAGAATTTTGAGAATTTATGAAAAATGAGACTGGAGAATTTACTCGATGGAATTAGATTATATTTTTCGTAGAAAATGAAAATGTTCTCAAATGACATGCAGACGATTATTGCATAGTTCTTTCAATTATTTTTAAACATTTAACACAACTATAAAAATAACTAAATATAATTGAAGATTAATCACACTCACGCACGCATGCACACACACGCATGCACGCACACACACGCATGCACGCACAGACACACGCACGCATACACACACGCATGCATGCACACATACTCATGCACGCACACATACGTATGCTCGCACATACACACGCACAAACACATACGCACAAACAAATACTAGTTCACATGAATTGAAATATGCAATATTTTTATAAAAATTCTTCAAAATTAAATTGAATAAAAGTCTTGAAAATTTATTATGTTACGCTGAACACCCTTTAAAAATGAAATATCTCAGATATATTTTTGAAATCCCTATTTTTATTACAGATTAAAGAAGGTTTGTAAATAACGTTGTTCGTTCCAAATCTTGCTAGATGATTTGTTAGAAAATGTCTCTTTCTCTGACCTTTCATCATTTACTCATTTGAAGAAAACGTAGCTAAATACGTCTTTTGAGACAGATAGAACTTTTTTCTAATCTGCAGAAAAAGGAAGGTTCACAGAAGATTCGCAATATAAGGCATTGATGTATAACATAAATTATCTTCTTGCTCCAAAGAATTTTTTTTTCCTTTATAGTTCCTGCACATAAAAGAAATACATATGAATGTATTTTATTATAAAATATTTGATATGTTTGTGGATAATAAATCTAATGAATATATTTATGTCAAGTTATTATTTGAATGAATATTTCAAACAAATATTCACAATTCTGTATACTACAATAGTAATAAAAAATAATAATTTAAATATAGCAAGATAAATGTTCACATTCTGGCTTAATATTGTTTTTCCTTCATTGTTTCAATATTTAGCACTATACATTTTATAGCATTAAAAAACGACCAACCAGGAAACCTTTACCGTAAAGGTCGAAATTGCGTATATACACATACCCCTTACGTTACCATAAGCAAATAATTAACTTTTAGCAGCAAAAGTGTTGATCCAAAATAACGAAGTCATACGGTTTTAATCTCTCTACCAACTTTCCGCTTAGACTACAACACCAAAATTTTCTTCTAAGAATTTAGGCCAATTCTATTAAATCAAATTATATAGCGTAAAAAGAGAATGAATTTTTTTTCTAATTCTGGTTAAATCAAAAGTTCGTGTAAGAATAGAACTGGCTGTATATGTATGTGAATTTGTGTTTGTGAGAGTATCTTATTCCAAATATGTGTTACTTAAAGAAAAGTTTAATTAGTTTGTACAAAAACCAAATGAAATTCTCAAAAAGTCACACAATAAATTAAAATAACACATTGAAAGCACTGAAATGCCGAAAAGTTTTATTTTGTAATCATTAATAAAGGCTATAACATAGTTTTCCCTATTGTAGTAAACTATTTCAATCGATATTTGTGTAAAATGGAACATATTTGATTAAATGTTAGTACTTATGTATTATCGCAACCTGTTGCAATTGAGGAATTATTAATGAAAATGTCCCTCCAGAATTTCAAACGACTGTAGAGCATTACATGTCTACCTCATTCACATAGCTGGAATCAAGTATAAAAAAGGTATCTCAGTAGCAGAAGATTCAGCCCTTAGGAAGAAGAACTTAAAAGAGTTTCTATAGAATTATGTTCACGTAGAAATTCAGTGTCTTTTATTAAGATGTTACGATCAAGCAGTGGTCTATATCCTCTTCTGAGATGCTACAATAAAGCATTAGTTTATACTAGGGCAGGGAAGATCTTTCCAATGTATGGCACTACTAACTTTTTCAAGATGTTGTGGACCACATAGTCTTCAGTCTAATTGGCATCGGTGTTCCACAAATATGTTTTTTGAAGTATGCATGCCTTAGATCTTATACTAAAGGTGGTCTCCCAAAATATCTTGGTGATCCACCGGTCAATCTTTGTCGACTTAATGCCGTCCCGGGTCTATACATTTCTTCCGAGAAGTCATTATCAAGCAGCTGTTGGGGTTTTCTCATGAGATGTTAAAATCATTCGACAATCCACGCGTTTTCTCAGATGGTAACTATAGACTATATACCATATTTTCTTTAAAATGTTATAATTCATTTTTGCACGTGTGTTCTTATGAGGTGTTAATGTGAAGACATAGCGGCTTACGCCTTCGCTTGACATATTGTCAGAATATTGTCCATGTTTTCATCTGACATGATAATTCGAATAAATAGTCCAGGCCTACTCTTGAAATATCAATATGAATAAATAATCCTGGCTGTCGCTAGGAATATTAATAAGAATAAGTATTTCAGACTTTTTCTAAAAGTATCAATATGAATAAATAGTCTAGGCTTTCACTACAAACATTTACATGAATAAATAGTCAAGGCCTTCCCTGGACTGATTAACATCAGATTATAGTCAAGGCCTTCGCTAGAAATGTTATTTGAGGAAAAAGTTCAGGCCTCTTTTCTCTTAACATTAAAATGTTAAGAGAAGAAGAATCATTTAGCTCTCGCTATAAATCGAGTATAATTTTTACTGGCCTTATAGTTATATTTTTACATAGTCAATGTCTTCTAATCTATATTTCGCATAAAAACTACAAAATACATATTGTTTTTCCCTCTGTGTCTTAAAAGTATTTAATATATACGATTTATGTATAGGTTTATTTTCTTTTTTCACTAAGCTGTTTGAAATAAATCCTGAATTTCTAGCCAATCCTTCTTGATTTTGCATTTTTAATGTCACTTATTGTATATGAATAATTGTAACAACATAGTCAATATAGCAATAATATAATATGCTGAAAATATTATAAGAAAGATTTAACGATCTTTTAGGTATTTTAAAATTAATTGATATTTTATTATGCATGAATATTCAATCTCTTTCCGTAACTGCTGATGCTCCATTCCGAAGAATGTAAAGAGATTTTTTTTGAAAACTTCTCTCGTAAAACTAACGGAAACAAAAATAGGAAAAGTAATTTGGAATTTATTCTTTTTACACGATTATTTCCTTATAAATAAAAATTAGAAAGTCAAGTGATTCAATATTGTCTATACATGGAGGAAAAGTCAAAAGTAGTATTTCCGATACATATTTTTTCCTGATCTTCAAAGTTCCAACGAAAGTTTTTCTTCAAGCATTTAGAAAAGGTTGTATCAATACAACTGCAGAAAAAAATCTACAGAAAGCATTATATGCGAATAAAAGTTTTTCTTAAAGGGTATCTAATTTCACAAATTCTGAAGAATACCATTGATTCGTCACAATATATCGCTCAGGTCATCCGAGAAATAAGTTCGAATTCAAAACAGTCGAAAATATTCAGTATACATCTAGAAGCTTCTTGAAATATTATTCTAAGGTATATATTCAGTTATATCTGATATCTAAGAAGATATTCAGAAGGACTTCTCAAATGCTGCTCACTTTAACTCGATATCCCATGTTTTGACTTAGTGATGAACAGAAGTTTTCATGTACTAAATCGTTGCATTTTCTTACTGATACCCTATTTTTTGCTCAAGAGATAAAATGTATTGGAAATACGAATTTTTGGAAAATAACTGTGAAATGAAAAATTGCAATAATAAAAAGGAAAATGGTGAGACTAATGTATTAAATTATTTCATTAGTCATTTTGAATTAAAATTATCTACCTCGATAATGTCTCGATATTCTTTTTGAAATACCTTTTCTTGAAAGTCCAGAGCTAAGAATAAATATTCAGGTTCAGAGATATTGCAACATGCATATGATGGGTGTTCCAAAACTCGACGTCAAGAGAGCACAGGTTGAAATGGAGAGCACTAATTCTAGGAAAAACGAATAAAAATTCTATTTAATTTGGTAAAGTGAGTTATTAATGAATGAAAAAGAGACAATAATTGCAATGGATACAAAATAGCAAATGTTGTACCATTTTGCAATCTTAACTATACGAGGGTTATCTTTTGAAATAAGTAGGGGAAAGTGGTATATGTTATGCTTCTCTCTTTATATAGAGTCAAAGTTAGGTGACATTTTATCAGAACGGCTCAAACTACGTTAATTTAATTAAGGTATATGACTACCCTAAAATTGAGAATTTTGCCAAGAAATGGCATTTTTTTATGATTTTATTTTATAGGCCATCTTATTAGCTTTATAAAAATACCGAGTTTATTATTTTCCGTTCACTAGTGTGTACTAAAAACTACAAGTGTTTTAGTAAAAGCAGATGCCATTACTTTAAGCAATATGTCATACTTTAAAACTCGTTTTACTCGAAATATGTTTTTTTGAAAATACTCAAACGGGCCAGCGCGATTGCTAAAAAAGTTTTGAAAATAATTAACTGAAATTTTTTCTGTAAGTTCTGTATAATAGAACAATTGCTTTAAACTTCAGATTTATCAATCACTGTTTTATTACAAAATTTACAGTCCTTTATGCTGATATAATCACTGTTTTTTAAGCAATTTCATATAATAACTGAGGTAAATTGCTCTAGTTTTGGTAAAAATTAAAATATCTCTTATCCTGAAGGTCACTTCAAAAAGGAATAGCATAGCAACACATTAGAATGAAAAAAATTGAAAATTTGTTCATAAACCTTTGGTACAGAATGGGTCGCGTTTATGCTATTTTTTGTCAATTTTTACCCATTTTTTCCCACTTTAGTAATAACAATTTCTTTTTCTCTTCTTAATTTTAGCATATTGTACTTAAAATGTACTAAGCGAATCTAAAAATAACAAAAAATCCACATATCTCCATTATTTAAAAAAAAAGTTGTCGCAAACAGTCGGATACCTTAAACCAGCAAATTTTTGCCCGACTTTTTGACTACTATTTATAGTACTTCTATGTAAGATGATCCTATAGAATAAAATTACAGTAAAATTATGAAATTTGTGATCACAGTACCTAATGATGTGACGGAGGTCGTCAATTTTCACCATTTTCAAAAACATGCTAGTTATCGCTTGATACAGAATTCTTTTTTAATTTTTCAAGAATACACGACCCTCTCTCGTTTATCCAGTGAATTTCGGAAGCCACCTCCTTTTCATTGATTTTCGGGATAACTATATGTTTCTTGTATTGGAGTAAATAAAATGTCTGTAACAGCGCTTTTCACTTTATTGAAGTAAATATATAATTGTAATGTTTTAGAAGTTTTAAGAAGTCAGGTGGTAGGTCGTCTTTCAAATGTAGGAAAAGTTCACCTAATTAAAAGACAGGCTTTCTCGGAGTAAGTTAAAATTTTTTCTGGAACAATTGATTAATTACAACAGTTTTAATCAACAAAAAACAATCGGCATACGGGAGATTCGTAATTTCAAAAATTCTATGCGTAACGGATCTATTCGTGTTCTTTTTACTCACAGTCCTATTGGGAAAAAAAGGGTTTTATTTTTTTTTCTTTTGAAAAACTTCCTATCGAAGAAGAAGACGCAATATATGCAAATTATGTAGTGTAGTTAAAGATTAAACTTTCAAGTTTAAAGTGAGAGAGAGAGAGAAAGAGAGACAGAGGTAAGACTGCTACGAATAACAGTGGTTGATTAGCGTGAAGATAGACAAGAGAACTTCATTACTTAATTGATTAATGTGAAAATTGATAATTTGGTCAATTAAGCATTAAATTTATATTAGATCAAATTGAATTAGAAGGCGTATTGCCTAACGTAAGTGATCTATGTTATTAATTCTTCTAGTATCTCGTCTATCCCACGATTGTTTCATATATTTAGTGAATTGGTGCAATTTTCAGATTGAATTGTTGAATTTTTGTCTTCGTTAAGAATTGTTAACAAACAATGTTTGTTTTGACTATGACTAGTCTTCCTTCTGATCCTCTCACACTAAGGGATTGCCTGTACCATCCCTTGCATATGTTACTAAAATATAAATTTGTTTTCATAATAATGACTTCTTGAACTTTCTCCTGAAATAAACCTCCTAAACCATTCTGCATCTAATTTTATAGCCAAATTTTGCAGTTTGGCGATATTTAGATTGAAAATTCTGTAAACATGTCAACTGTGAAGGTCACTTGTGTTCATTTGTTGTTATAGAAAGAAGAATTTCTTTTTATCATTTTCATTTAACAACATCTTTTTTTCAAAATATTGTAAATATTCTTTTATATAATTTCTTGCTGGTGGGTTTTGAAAAAATTAAGAACAATATATAATATCATGTCTTAGCAGAATAATCAATTTAAACAATTCGAAAAGCAAATCAAGTTCTTTCAAATAAGCCTAATAATGGAGGGTTATGATATTCTTCTGTCGTTACCTTTGTTCTCTTTTCGATAGAATACTGCAGTAATTTAGTTCATCCGAAAAAATTCAAAAACAAAGTATAATATTCATTTCCATGACGATCCCATTCATACAAAATGCATTTCAGCTGAATATCGTTTTTTAAATTTGCTTATTTTATCACGCTAATGTGATTCTTTTGATCCCAATACAACTCAAAAACAATTAGTCTTTATTATTCGAAGACACAAATGTTTTTCAAGCACAAAACATAGAGTACACAGAATAATAAGAAAAATACGAGAAATTCTGCGTCTAAGAGACTTAAATGATATTAAAAAATAACGTTTGCAAGACTTAAATGATATAAAAATAAAAAAATAGCAGTTTTGTTTCATAATATACTTCTGTACCCCCTCCCCCCCGCCACAAAAATATACAAGGAATACAAATTGAATTGTAGAGAAATAGAAAAAATAATATAAACAATAGGATCAACAAAGATGCTTTCGAAGTTCCTTTGTCGAAATTTAATAACGACTAACAAGTAAACAATAACTTGAATAAAAAATAGATTTTTATCCCCAAATAAATTTTGAAAGACATATTCTGGAAAATCATAATTGGATGAGATTTATAAAGATGTAATCTGAGAGAAATGACATTTGGATTTCACAATTATCGTTAAAAGCTTTTTATTTTTTAAAAAAATAATCGAGATATATATGTATATGACTGAATTAAAATTGGAAACGAGATATACTATTTAGAAGTATTCTTAGCGGGATTGCTTAGAAGCTTTAAAAATATTTATAAAATTAATAGAATGAAAAGAATGTGTAAGAAAAACAGAATAAATTGTACCTCTTTTACTTTTAATTTCTACAAACGTGTATGGTGTTTTGCATTACAAAGTAAAACTTTGTATCGAAAAAAGTTTATTTATTCATTGCACTAATGGTTATATACTACATTTAGTTAGATATTTAATGTAGATATTCAATATTTGCTTACCGATAACATGATTTTTAATTCGTATTTTAAATTTATCAAAAGGTCAAGAATATAGCTTTTTTAAAAAAAAAATAAAATTGTAACTTCTTTTCCAGAAAAAATGAAATCATCAAAAATTTTTTAGAAAAATATTTTAACTGTGGACATTTTATTGACTTTAAAGAAAAGCCGTACTTTTCTTAATTCATATTTCTGGATAAAATAGTTTTAATTTACATTATACATTACCCTACATTAATGCATTAATTACATTATAAATTACATTACATTAACACATTAATTGCATTATAGATTACATTATATTAATACATTAATTTCATTATAAATTACATTACATTTATACATTAGTTTAATTATAATTTACATTATATTAATACATTCATTACATTATAAATTACATTACATTAATGTATTCATTACATTATAAACTACATTATATTAATGAATTCATACATTATAAATTACATTACATAGATTTTATGAATCACATTATTGCAAATTACGTAATTATAAACTACATAATATTTATTTTTTTAAAATTATTTTTCTATTATTTCTTAATTGTAAAAGGAAAAATCCTTCCCGTTTAGATTTATATAAACATCCCATGCTATTTTTACCTCTCCAAAATTACATTTAAAAATGCAAATGGTTTAGCATTTAAATACGTACTGCATCGAAATAGTTTTATTGTATAAAATATAATACATAATTCTCAATGATTTTTGTGTCTACTTTTGCTTCTTTTATTTGTGAGTGTATACTTAACTTTTTTTCTTCAACTTCTTTAAATTATAGTTTTATTTTTTCCCCTACGATTTTCAAACTCTCTTAACTTTACACGTGTTAATATAAACAAATTTCAACAATTCTAGATATGTATAGCTATTACATAATTTTTGATCATAAAAATACACATATAATCGCCTTTCTTTAAAAAATACAAAGAAGATTTTTTTCAAAAATCTATAATTTAAGTAAAATAAAGTAAAATAAACCAAATAGTTACACATATCAAGAATTTACATTCAATGGTGCTATCTCCTTCTCAAGATGATAGTAAATGTATACACAATTATGTATTATTTATTTATATAAATCTTGAAGTAATGGAAGAGAGTACAACTTGGTCTTTCATCAAATTTACGTGAAAACAATACTCAAATAAAACAACTATATTTAAATGAAGCCTCAAAAAAAAGTAGCGCTTTTCAGAATGTATAGAAATATATTGCAACACGGCTAGTCTTACACCACAGATTGGAATAAAGGGATACACATACTTGGAGAAGAAATGGATGCACCACAAGTCAAAAAATTATTTCTGAAGAACCGAGGTTTTTTATTAAATTAAATAATTATCAAGTTACTAACTGGATGCTGATATCGATGAACTATGTGAAACATATCCTCTTAAGTAGACTTTATTTTGAAGTGGAATATTTAACGATACTATAATATTATTGTTTAATTTTTGTTTTAATACATTGAAAGTGGTGTTACAATAACATTGCTATGTATTTACTATTTGAATTTCGGAAATTGTACCAAACTGGGGGGTGATAATTTCCTTGTAAAAATAACCAAAATGACGACGATTGGATACTGATAATTGTATAGTCTTAAGATAGCATTTAATGCAAAATTCTAGTGAATATGATAGTATATTCTGATGCTTTCCTCCTCAAATTATATTCCTTATGCGAAGTTTTTGGATAAGTCTTATTGTGCAATTCATAGAAGTATGTTGTATAAATATATTCGATAATCCAGCAACATGGTAGTGTGACTTAAAATGCATTGTTGCAAATGGATGGATGCAAGCAAAAGTTAGTATGAAACTGAAACCTTACTCTGTGAAAGCGTTTGGTTCCTGCTTACATCTGAACCCTCTTATCTACCTGTAAACCCGGCTAGAGGTGTGGGAGAAACAGAATAATCCACAGACATGTTTTTCAATCTAAATAATTCATTAATTCTAATTATTAATCTGACACACAAACAAATACAATTCTAATTAAGGTAGATGATATATAGTAGAGCACGGAGGTGAGATTCTATAACACTGGGATATTACTACAGACCCTCAACTGAATCTAAGACAGCTCAAATATAATTATGTCGCACACTAATTAAACTAGCTTCTACTTAATCAAACTCACAGTACCTGAACTTTTTATGCATCGGATCCTACATTGGAAACTTGCAGGTGCTCTCTTCGGCTTGCTCAATGTCTTTGGCTCCACGCTCTGTAAACTTTAACTAAATCCACTCCTTTTCAATCTTGAACTAACAACTAACACACGGACTTTATGTTAACTCCTACTTGCACACTCCAACGTATCAACTTCAGCGTACCAATCCCAACGTGTCTACCACTACGTGTCAACTCACGAACTTGCGAAAACAGAATTTATATAATATACTTCATTTACATAATGACGTTTCCTTACTCGATGAAAGTTGGTTGAAATAAATATTTTCCTTAAAGAGAAATGAAAGGATTAGTAGAACGGCGTATAGATCCGTCACAACTCTTTATTTTATTGTAATAATTGTTTTCGTAGGTTATACCCAACGAAAAATGACATAAATTTCTAAAAAAATTAAAAAATAATATATATTTTTTAAAAAAAAATTACTTAAAAAATCCATATTAATTTTTTATAGAAGGTATACGAAAAGGTGCGTAAAAAATTTCAGGATTCTATCTTAAGCAAAAAAGTAGCTTTAGTGATAAGAAATACTGGTTTCGACAAAAAAAAATGAAGAAAAGGTCTGATAAAATCGAATATAAAGTTTGTAAAGTAAAAGGCAACACTCAGAACTAACAACACAAAAAATTTCAAACATCATTAAAACTAATTTGACACGAGATCTTAAATTTGGAAAAAAGCTTCTCAACCGGATTTGTCACCGAAAGATGAAAAAGAAACAATTTTTTTAAAAATAATATTGTTCTTTTGGGGATACTGGTATAAACCTTAAATAATAACTTTTGGAGATTTTCTTAATTTGTATCAGAAGAAAAATATTGTTTTGTTGGCAAGAACAGGATATTGGCGAAGCTTAAAAATATGTGAATTTGTATTTTTTCATTAATTAGTAATTCTGCTTTCTTTATAAAGAATATTACTTTCAGAAACTATCTGCAAGAGTAAACTTTTGAAATCTTCAGGTTCAAAATGCAAGCAAAATAAATTCCTAAACCGACTATCACAGAAGTATATCATTTATTAGAGGAATACAATAGAATAGCGATACCTCATAAAAATGCCCTAGGATAAGTTTATCTGAGAATAACACGTAACAAGTAATTTAACGAGTCACAATAAGTTTGGGAATAGTTACGGAATAAAAACGAACCGAACAAAAACTAAAAAGAAAAGAATGATACATTTTATCGTTTATATATATTTTTTAGAGATTTTTACTCATTCTGGAGAAAGTAAGGGAATAATATTTTTCTTCGTTGAAAATATTACATGGATTTTCTATAGTTATTTTTTTAGAACATTTTTTTATTACCTGGATGTATATTAATTATACCATTTTTTAAATTGGTACTAAATTGTTAGTATAAAAATATCATGCTTATATTTTGTTTCAAATACATATAATTTTTGCTTATATTATATCCAAATAAAAGATAAAAAGTTTGATTAATCATTTTTATGTTATCATTAAATACCTATATCATTTGATTCTAACTAGTTTTATATATTAACCCCTTAAGCGGTTTGCCCGGATACCGTACGGGCGATCCAAAGTTGGTAGCAACATGTTTTCCCTTACTCTGTTCGGTCACTGATATTTTCTCCGTTTTCTTTTTTGGCTCACCCGTATTTTTGATTCTTGTAGAAAATTTATTTATAGCTAGGTTTTTTCAATAGCTGGCGTGATTTGTTCGTAACACTAAAATATTTTTCGCGTTTCTTCTTCTAATTTTTTTTTTACCTAAGACGATGGCTTGACTTAAGAAATTCCGGAAGAGAAAAAAAAAACTGAAATTCGTACCAACGTCTTTTCTAAAAGTTATTAATAACAGCATTTTTATCATTCAAAAACATCAAAATAATACAGCCGCCAAATAGGTTCTTAAAGAAAATTTTGCTAAACATATATAATGCATAGTTAATATTTTTTTTTTGCTCGATTTGTAATGATGGTTATGTAGTAAAAAAAGTACAAGATCACACACACACACACACACACACACACACACACACACACACACCACACACACACACACACACACACACACACACACACACACACACACACACACACACACACACACACACACACACACACACACCACACAATAAAATATCTTAATCTTAAAATAATATATCTTAAAATATTTTAAGATATATTTTAAGATTTTATGAAGTATAATTCAATTCAATTTTCTTTTCTATCTCTTATTTGTGTACATATACTGTTTCTAAAAACGTATGAAGAATAGAAAAGGCAAATGAATATTTTCTTTTGAATGAATACTCTCTTTGTTTCTGTTTAAAAAACCGAAAGAATATTCAATGCAGATGTAATTCCCTTTTTAAATTTATGACTTAAGAAAAAGAAGATAAACTATACACCCTGCAGTTTTTTGTTCCGGTTTCTCAAAGATTTGCCTTGAAGAGATTTACAAAAAATGCTCCTGAAATGATTCCTAATAGGTAAGTAGCTAACAGATTTCTTTAAATTTATTTAAATGATAAGTGAGTTTTCCTTTCACAGAAAGTAAAATGAAGATAGACTAAGTTCCGATGGAGAGTTCTGAATTCCTTCAAACGCAAAAATACACGAACAATAATTTTTTTAAAAAAAATCAGTTAAAAATAAGCGAATTTCTAAATTTACTCAATTTGATACAAACACATTCAAATGTGTAACATATAAATTGAAAATATACTACAAATTCCTATGTGATTAACATATTTTCTAACTTTTAGGATATTACTCTCTCTCTCTCTCTTTTGTTACATACATACTTATATACATTAAGACATAGGACACACACAACTAATCAGTTTCACCATTTATCTGAATTTTTAATAAAATTTATTGTTTTACATAATGTAATTTACAATCATGTAATATGTTACTCTGATTAGTCATTTTTTTTCTAGTTTTATTTTGAATTCAAATAATATTCAATATTTTTCAGTTTATTACTTCCTATATCTCGGGGAAGAACTATAATACAAGACCATATGCACTTAGCATTTTAATGATTTTTACATTTTCTTTGATATTTCGTCGTTTTTCAATTCATACTATTAACTCACACTCTTATATTTATTTATTTATTTATATATATATTTATCTGGTTCAAATTTTCAATCGTTAATAAAATACTTTCTATTCATACAAATATTTTTTTTAAAACTTGTAGTGGATGACACTGGATGTTAATACAGTTTTTTAAAAATATTAATTCATTAGTTGAAATAAACAAAATTAATTACTGGTTTACGACACCAACTTAAATTCGTCTCCATTGTTGCAACAATGTAACTGTTAAAACAATGACAACCGGTTTTTCAGCCAAACTAGCCAAACCGGGTGTGCATTGTTACAACAATGCAGACAAATGATGCTCTTTTTTCAATTACTACTATTAATTCCCTCTCTCCCTATATATATATATATAGTTAGGTCAGTTACCTTTTTCTCATAACGGATTTAGATTTTTTTATCGATTATTTTCAATAGGTTTTTGCTCAGTATTTAACAGAAAGGAAGAAGGTTGGCTGGCAACAAAACGTATTCAACCCCACTTTTATGTAAATTATTTTATATATAAGCTGCCCTAAGTCAGCAATGTTTATAATACTGTAGCATCCATACTTTTATATTTGACTCTATTATTTTAATTTTTCATACATCCTTTTTAAAATCCATTGTCTGGTTATCTTTTTAATATTTTTTTTCAGTTTTGTTTAATGTTTTTTCATCTCTCTCTTGTAGAAATATATATATATATATCTTGTTCAAATTTTCAATCGTTAATAAAATACTTTTTATTCATCCATTCAATGTAGGAATTGACTTATTTTTTATATTACTTGTTATGTAGTCCTATAAAAAAACTCAAAAATTCTCTAAATCCCCAAAAAATTATTACAAGTGATGAAATATTAATAAAACACGTATAAATGCAAAATGTGGGGAAAATGCTATGTGAAGAACATTTTTTAGAAATAAATATAAAAATGCTTTTATTTTTTTATTAAAAAAAATACCTTCGTATAAAATGATATCCTTCACCAATTTGAACACTTGATGCACATTTTATGAGAACACTGTATTTAATTTTTGACTCAATTGAAATTTTGTACTATTGTTGAGCTTTATAAAGTCAATTTAAAAAAAAGAAATGATCAAATGTTTAAAATTTCTAGTTATTTTGTTTGCTTGGAAATGTGTCAGATTTATTAAATGAACATTTAAGAACCATCGAACGTCAGAATGTTAGTATTTAGAAACTTACATTTCTAGCCAAAACATATCAAAACGTTTATCAAGACTACATTAGTTCCAGTTTCCTTTTCATAACATAAATTATTCCTAAAATTGCAACTGCATCGTCTAGTATTTACGAGTAATAACACAAATTTTCTCGTTTCCATGAAAAATATCCCAATTTTCTATCACAGTTCCAGCAACTCTAATTGCCCGCATTTCCGTGTAATGAGCACTAAAGTTGCAACCTTTCTTTTCGAAGTAGTAGCCATAAATATCATTTCCAAGACATTGCACAAGGTTCTATAGTAATTTCATTCTAGTTAAAGAAGGATTAAACTCATTGATATTGAGATAAAACTTACATTATCTGGTCTATTGGAATAGTAAAATTGATGAAGAGATTTTTACCACCAGATTGTTAAAAATTGTTTGCTTCTACAAATTAAGATCTATATCTTCAATTTTAATTTCTCAAATATTTACATTGATATGATATGAATTTGTTTCTTAGACTGTATTTATAATGAGGATTTTTGTCATAGAAATCATTTTAGAAGTTTTTTTAAGTATAATTTTATGATGTCTTGAAAGTTCCAAAAATATGTATAAACATGAGAAATAATGTAGGGATTGCTAAAGAAGGTTTTTGTGTGGTTAATGGTTAAAAATGTTATGAAAGTAAGTTTCTATTTCTAAGCTTAAAATAAAATAAATGGATTTATTTTAATTTGAAAATTATTATTATGTATATATATTTGAATAATTTCTAATGAAAAAACTTTCTTCAGCAAAAGAATTAAATATTTGAATAAAATATTTGATTAATTCATATGCAATCAAATATTCGATTCTACTGCATTCAATCAAGTATTTTATATTGAACTCCATCGAACCCATTATTTGTTTGAAACCCATTGAACCAAATATTTGATTGAATCCCATTGAATCACATATTAATATTACTTTAGAGTTTCGGAATGCAAACTTTAAAAAAAAATTATTTTAATTTCCATGACTACAAAAATTGCAGATTGTACCATTAATTTAAAATCTTATGTACTAGTAATTCCACAATGATTAAGTCAATTAGTTTTCATTATATTTTTGTTTAAATTAAAAATTATATATTTGTGATTTAAAGCTCGAATAGTAGTTCAATGTAATTGTTATTTTTTTCACTTATTTACAAATTTACATGAACTGCTGTTTTTTGCTAGTTTCTTACTTTAAACTTGCAAACATTATATATTAATGTTTATAGCTAATGAAATTCATTTTCCGATTCTATGATACGATTTGTAAAAATCAATCTTTGATTTTATGATTCTTACAATTTCTTTGCTTGGAAACTATTTATATATGTATTGCCTAAAAGAAAACTTTTGTGCTCAAAATACTACAGAAAGTTAACCATGTAATTTTTTAATGAAAAATTAAAAAATTCTGAAGGTATTTTAAAATGATTCTTTTTCTACAATAAATGTTGTACTTGCCTTAAATTTGATTCAAGTACATTGAACTATGTATAACAATAGTTGGTACGTATTTTCTGTTAACATAATTAATATTTGTAAAATGCATTTTTTTATGAATGCTTATTGTAAATTCCTTACAAAATATATACATTCCATGTTTATCAATAAGTACTGATTTGATTAAAAAATGCATACCAAGTTGTTTTGTTACATCTATTCATAACAATATGTGAACGAAGTTTAAAATTTTTGGCCCAATAGAAAGAAAGCTCTAGCATTGTAAGTGCAGATAAACTAACTATTTTTCTTTCAGTGATAAACTAGTTTAAAGTTTTTATTTGTCATTGGGATGTGGATAAAAACGAACATAAAAGTTATCATAACTCTGAATTTATTTTAATTTAGAGCTTTTTAATTTTCGGAGTAATAAAAAATTATATAAAAATAATTTAGGCTAAAAAATTGTTGAATTTTTGATCGATTTTTCTCAATTGAATCATATTATGTCACCTTAACTCATTAAAATTTTTCAGTAACAGCAATAAAAGGGAAAAAAACCAATCTAACATTTTAAGAGATAGCTTATTTCTTTTTTTTTATCAAGAAAATACTTCTTCCTATAATTCATAACTTAATTCACTCTGCTTATCTTCAAATATTTTCTTCAGCTAAAGAAATACAGTTAATAATTTTCCACCACCTTATTATCTACAATGAAAGCCAATTTAAAAGTTTCCAGGAAGTTATGAAACTTAGCAAGGGACAAAGATTATGTGCTCCGTTTAAGCAAGAGGGTATTGTTGTCGTCTTATCTATAGACATGAGACTTGGAAAAAAACGTAATTATATTTCCTTCCCTTTTCAATGTGCTATTATGATATTCAATAAACTTTCAGAGATTCTGAGAAAAATTATGGATGTAAACCTGTAAAAATTAATGGTTTGACTGTAAGAAATTTGAACATGAGGTAGCAAAAATAAATGTAGTTAATAAAATTAATAATATTATAGTTTTTGTATGAAAAGTCAAAACCACATAATTTTGAATGTAAAAACGTACCTGTTTTAAACCTGTGTAGGAATTTTTATCTAAAACACACAGTATGCTTGTTGTTTAAATGTATTTACAAATCAAGTTTAAAACAGATATTTTGTGAGGTTTTATTTGGAGATTACACACTTTAGTAAAAAAATGAATCTAAATGCTGAAAGTAAATAGAAGTGCAGTTGGACCCCAATTTACCGAACCGCTATTTAATGAATTTCGCTATACAGTGGTACCTCGACATACGAGTTTAATTCGTTCCACAACCTTGCACGTATCTTGAATTACTCGTATCTCGAAGCAAATTTCCCCATACAAAACAATTGAACTACCATTAATCCGTTTCAACCCCCAAAATGTCATACCAGTTATTTTTGTTACGTGGTTTTGAATAATAAAAACGTATTTATAAATGACAAATATTTATTGTACAAAAACAAAAGAGAGAATGTAAAGAAATAAATTAGATATCCTCACTGGTCTTTGCCTTTTTAGCTACATTTTTCTCGCTTTCACCATCAGCAGTTTCTTCATATTTTCATAAAAGGAGGTTCGCAGCTTGAAAATTATCGTAAGACCCTTAGCCGGCGTTACACCATTTATCGACTCCTTCTGTTTAAGCACAGTACATATCATGGACGTACTACGCCCATACTGCCTCGACAAGTCAACAACCTGAACACCTTGCTCATGTTTTTCTATAATTTCACGTTTTAATTCAATACTCATCATCTTTTTATTAGCACTTGACTTTTCACAAACTTTCTTCCGATCCATGGTTATAAAAATAAATGAACTACAACTGTAAATGTAAACGCAACACAAAACGCGAACACAACTACACAACTTATCACAGCGGAAGCACGCTGCTAACTGATTCACTGACCGTGATGGGCAAGATAGCGTGCTACTACCGGCCGACCTGCTAAACCGAACTCGTATCTCGTATTTCGCTCGTAACTCAAAGAAAAAAATCACTCGCTCGCCGACTCGTATCTCGAAAAACTCGTATGTTGGGGCACTCGTATGTCGAGGTACCACTGTACAATGAATTTTCTCTTTGCCCAATTAAAATGAAGGCAACCCCACCCCACCCCCTATTTAACGAATAATATAAACCCCGAATGAATTATTTCAACAGCAGAAAGTTCCTTTTATTTGGAAAATTTGGATTTCTTTTTTCAAATTACATATCCTATTTGTCCTGGACAGAAAATGACTTCTTGTAAGCAGGAAATTTGGACAGAAAAGGTTAGAAACTTTACTGGACCACACAGAAGCAGATGAGTTATTAGTGTAACCTATCGTGTGAGTTTTGAACAGCACAGAAAATTCTTTTCTTATCTCATCTCATTCCACATCTCAAGATATATTTTAAAATTTTAACGTTTAAGTTACATTTGATGATGGACTGCTTATCTGTGCAACTGAAGTTGAGGAAATCGTTGATTTGTGGCAGCCAATGAATAGAGATTCTGATGCAGTAATTGATAATGAAATTCCTTTTAAATCTAATATATTTTCTAATGTCTTATATTGTTTTGAAACTGTTAAAACACCTTATGCAGCAGGATGTAAATGACGCGGTATTTTCTTCTCTGCATAAAGTTGAAAAACAATTCTTTCTAGTCAGAAATCAAACATATCTATTAGCATTACTAAACAAGCATCTATTAGCCAGTATTTTAAGATTTCTAATAAAATAGAGCGTAATAATTCAGTAACAGTATTCTCAGCTGTTGAATAAAAATGTGTAATTTCTAACTATGGATACTTTGTGTGTATTTGCTTATTGTAGAGTTTACAAATAGTAAATGCAAAAAAATTTGCATTTTGCTTGGACCCTCACATAATTAGATATTTGATGATAAATGTGCATCAAATACCTGAAGAAAGACTATGGATCAAATTTATCATAAATCAGTGGTATTTTTTATAATAATTTATTGATAAAAATTATATAGATAGATATATCAAAACATTTTAATTGTATTATTTAACAGCACATGTAGTGTTCATTTTTAGGAGCTATACATTTTTACAAGCTTTTATTTAACTCACAATGCATGTATGTATGTAATTTGTTCAGGTGGAATCTTGCAACTCAATTTTGAAGCTGATATATTCAACCCATTGAGCTGAAACTTTGTATACACGTTTAGTTTGGATGACAACGCATGTTTTGACAATTAATATTCCGATATTACAATTAATTAAAAATATATTAATTAAAAACATTAAGAAACTAGTTTTGGGCGCCAACTTCGGTATGTCTGCATTGTTGTAATAAAGTTATTGTTACAGCAATGACAAAAGTTGGCGTCAAAAATCGGTTTTAAGCCAAACTGGAATTTCATAACGTTAAGCTATTAGCTGTATTATTTAACTTTGTCTAAAAATAATTACATTTCTACAACGTATGCAATTTTTTTTTTTTACAAATTTATATCTATTTTCTTGGATTTAAATTCAAAACAAAATGAGTAGAGCTATTTTTCATGTAGATTGGCTTATTGTATACCTTTCTCAACGCTGCCAAGTTAAACTAAGATGGAGAATTGTAGAAATTCTTTAAAAAATTTATCCAAATTTAATCAATGAAGCTCAGACAAAAAATAATTACAGAATCTGAAAGATAATTTATTTCGTCCTGATACGCGGTATAATGATTTTTACAAAATAATAATATTTGTATTTCTTACGATTTTTTTTAAATCAGTCAAAATCGAGGCGTTTGTATGAAAATAATGTCTAAATTGTTGCGCATGAATTTTTTTGTTTAAATGTATTGACATTCCGTACTAAAACAGCTCATGCTTTGCTCTTTTAGAATCAGTCACTTAAAGAATAAAATACCAGAAACTTTTTTTCTTACGATTTTTCAAAAAATACTCAAAATTTTAATTAAACATTTAATAACTTCGTCATTTAGGAAGATAATCTCATAAAACTTTTCTTTTCGGGTGTAGAACAATATTACCCAAGATCTGTATGAAGATTGAAAAATTGCTTAAAAATTACGGATTTAAGAATTTACCTCTGCAGATAAACCAGTAAATTAAATAACTTGATCTGATTGATTTTAATTTTTAAAAATTTCAAATTAAGTAAATAAGAGTACTTTAATCTCGCGACGAGCTTTTATATCATATAAATTGAGTAATGACGTAATAGATTGATAGTAAAAAAGTTTTAAAGAAATGGAGGAATTTGTTTTCCATTCCCCAACCAGCATTTAGTTTCAGTATGATAATAAACTGAGAAATATATATGTAGTATTTAAATGTTTAAAAAATGAGTTTTGTTTCGAATTGTTTCATTTCTTCATCAGGGTTTTTCACACCATGTAAAAAAATATTTCGCAAGTCATTTTGGAAATCCATTGTATGTTTGTAAGTATGTTCTTTTTACAAACAAAATCAACGACTTTGTATTTATTAAAAAAGTTATGTATTCCTTTGATGCTAAAACCTTCATGAAGTATTCCAGAAATTAGTTTTCGAATGAGGGATTTGTTTTTAGTCAACAAATTCGTAATTTCAATAAGCCAAGAAAACTTTTGATAATATAAACATTTAATTAAACTTAAATCTAATGCAATGCAAGTATATTCATAAATAGAGAACTGAAAGAGATGATATCTACATAGTTCAAAGGAAAATAAATATTTGATTTCAAATATTTACATAGTAGCTACTACTTTCGAAATAATTAAATTAGGAGAATATTTGCACCCTGGTTAGTTACTTAAGCACGAAATCTATTTTGTCTTCATAATTTATTAACGCGAATATATGCATTTGATGAAGAATATAAAGAAAAAAATTACATATGTAATTTAAAATCAATAATGTTATTTCAATAGAGTTAACAAATTTCATATGAATACATATCTAAGTAAATATAACAAACGTTTGGCTTATCTAAATCCTGTGAGGTATTAGAAGTTGTTATTTTGCTTCCATTCTTGTTTTTAAGAAACAGTGATGGTCAAAAACAGGTAATTCTTTTCCTTTTCAACACATTTTATGTTCTTAATATTAAAATAATGAAACATTTAAATAATTTATAACAATATTTTTATTTTCAAGAAATTAATGATATATATATACGTACTACAGTTTTTGTCAACATTCACTTTCTTCTGTGAGAAAATTACTGCCAAACCATGATGGCGGAAGGATAAAACTAATTTTCTTTTAGAATCTTTTTAAAGGGAAACCAGAACTTTTTTTTTAAATCTCTTAATCGGATTTCAATGGGTTTACGAAAAGTCACTTCGAAAAGTTTTCAATTTAAAAAAAGTTAACGTGCCTGATTAGAATAACAAATGTTTTCCATTTTAGGAGGGAAGTAAAATTTAAAAGAAAGTGCTTTCTGGATATTTGATGAATGTTTCGGAAAAAGTATTCCCTTTTCATACATATTTATATAAGATTCTGATTTTTTTCCTCTCTTTAGTCAAGAATGCCATTATTTGTTCTATTCTTATAAAAACGTTGATGCGACTTTGAATGGATATTTTTGATCATTTCGAATTTCTTTAAGGAAAATTTATTATCAAAATGCTTTGGACATTGCTTTATATTCCTATACCCTCGCTTGTTTTGGGAAACGTAGACATATATGTAACATATATAAATATATTTGTTGAATAATTGGGTTCAATGTTTCCATATGAAACTGTGTGGAAAAAATTTGGGGAATGTTCTACTAGTTTTAGTATCATTCTTGTTATTTCTCTGTGGTTAAAGTTTGGACTTATTTTTTCAGTTTCCTCTTTGTACAACTCTATTTTCCACTCTAATTTAACATAGAAAAAATTTAAACTAACGGATCCATATTCAATGCATTCAACAATTCAGCTATGTTATATAAAAGTGCTTTTTGTTTTGTTTTGTTTTAGAAAATATTAATGAAACATTTTTCTGTGTAATAATAATAAATTTATGAAAGCTTCTTTGCAGATAAATTTTCACCTTACGCAACTCATTTTACGTAAGCCTTATAATTTGAATTCTATTTTCTGAAACATTTCATGTTTTATAGTGCTAGTTTTCATACTTATTGTCATTAAGATTTTAATATAGCTTAAGGACTTCTCACTTGATGGTAATATCCTTATCAGCATAAGATTACATATTATATTATAAAGAGAAAAATGGTTTTTTTAATCAAAATTTTTATGATAAATAAACATTTAGATCTTTTATATTATTCTTGCAAAGGAAATAGTTGAAAATACTTTCAAACAATTTTTATATGAACATTTTTCAGTGATTAAATTGAATGTCGTCATCAATGAAGCTAATCCAAATCATTATGAGTCATTTTAAAAGCAAAACCTATTTAAATAATAAAAAAAAAACTCATAAAATAAAGACATAAATCTTCATTGCTCTATATGTACCAATTTTTCATAAAAAATGCAACCCAATTTAAAGCACGAATTACGTTCACAGATAATTTCACCACTCCAAAATGTATCACTAACAGCTGGCACCTAAGGAATTTAATGGGGCAATATTTGCTTTTCCCTTTTATTTCTTGGTCATTTCTCCAGGTACAACTTTTACGGTTGTATCGATCCAAAGGAACACAAATGTTCTCATTTCTGCAGAAGGGTACCCAATTTGCCATCCGATTTGCCACCAAATCTAATGACTCTCACTCCTCCTAAGTGCTCAAGTTTCCACTTCCCTTTGCCGAACGATAATGAGGAAAGACGAAATGTTGCTCTCTAGGTTAAGTTCATGGCCTGATAAGAGATAGTTCAGAGCATTAGCGACGCAATTCTGGCTAAATGGATATATTTCATTAAGTGTGGGATAAAGTTCACACAAGCGAGTTGATTGTAATTCCAGAATTGCAAGAGTGGAGGAACTCCTGTAACATTATTTTTAAAGAATATTAGAGAGTTTTGTGTTGTACATTTATATGCACCCTCATATGATATGTTTAATTTGGTTAAGAGAGAATGAGATGGAGAAGAGGAAAAAAAGAGAAGATGTAATGAAACGAAAAGAAAAGGAAAAAAAAAGAAAAAAGTGTGAGAGGGAAAGGATAAGAGGTAACATGAGAATGAAATTATATAATTGTTGGAAATACATTATATCAGGCTTCGCGCGGGAAAAGACGTGGGAGTATCATAAGTAACATAATTTGCGCGTCAGAGAATTTGTAAAAAGGAGGTTTTTAGTTAGCCCAATATAATCATTATAATTTGAAGTTAGTTTTTGCAAAATGAACACCATAAGAGTTAATTTTTTTAAGTGTTCATTAGATGTTTTTCTATTTATAACTGGTTTATAAGCTTAGGATAAAGACTTTTTCTGGAAAGTTCCGCGTCATATATTCCTTCACTTATACGACAAATCTTGTGAATCTACTGAACATGTGGGCAATATTTGTGACAATTTCTTCTCCTTACCGAAAAAAAAAATGCTGCCGAATTTTTAAACTGTCGTAAAGAGTTATTACACCACCTCCAGACAAGAAACAAGATCAACTACATCATATTTACACTGGATTAAAGGAGGCCATTATAGATTACTTTGTACTATGATTGGACATCAGATAATGTAGTATGATTTTGATACTCCAAATGCTGTAATTTGAGGATGATAATACTTAGGCTCATCATTGTGGTAGTACCGTTACCGTTTAGTAAATAAAACTAATTTAGGTCATCAAAAAATCTGAACGGTATTTAACAATAGAAAGTTGAAAATCCAATTTCATTCCAGTAGCATGAATTAAAGCTACCGGAAGACTCTTTATGACTTTTACACATAGGCGTAAGCGTCTGAGAATAGTTCGTAAATAAAGATTGCTATTCTCGACAGGTCATCCAATTCCAAGAATCAATTGGACGTGAATAGTTTTATAAAGCTAATTCAGTGACGTAACAGCGAATATTAGCCCAGCTCCCCCTGCAAAGTCAGGCTTGGAGGCCCAAGCCGGATCTTCAAAACGGCATTTAACTGGCTTTGGGCCTCCTAGAATCCAAGGCCTCTGCGATCCGGATTTGCGTGGGTGTACGTTACGCCACTGAGCTAATTGTATTAAAATTGACTTTGTATGCCAACATTAAGTCAACCTGCGTTTTTCGACTCTGGAATAAAACAAAATATTAAGTCTACTGATGAAGTTGTGATGTTCATTTGACAAATTTCTCCTGCATCGCAATATATATTTAATTCTTGGCATTTTGGAAGTAATTTAGAAACGTTCCTGTGAATTGCGATTTTCATTATGGCAACGAGTTCATTATTTCAATACATTTTAGCTAATTTTCTATTATTTAGAATCTTATTTTCTTCTAGGACTTTCACTAATTCAACAGTAGTTTCAAATTTAGCAGCACTGAAAGTCTCATTTTTTAAATGGGGGGATGGAAATCTACAGATTTTTGTTTTTGCTTTTAACCCTGAGAGTAATCTCTATATTTTTAAATGACGCGGATCCCCATTCTATATGATCGGTATTTGAAATACCTTTTTACGATGTTCATTTGCTCTACAGTAAGAAAAATAATATCTACTTTCGCTTATAGTGCCCAACCTCTCGTTTGCGATTTGAAAATTTTCTGTATTGTTCAGAGGTTCTTTGCAACTGAACTGTTCATTGTTTTCTCTCATTGAATTATTAGTTGTTATTTAAGGTATCCTCAAACACGTTCGGTGTACTTTTTTTTAATGAAAATAGCATACTAAAAAATTATAAATGCTTTTTTAGGAATCGATACTCTGATAAATACTAATATTTAACTAACAATATTTTGAAAAAAATATCTAAATTTTACAAAAATTACAGTTTTAAGTGGAATTTTAACAAAATTTTGAAAAATTTGAAAGCAATTAGAGAAAAATGTACAAAAATATTAACGTTTTATTAAAATTAAAAAAATTAGAGCTGATTGAGTAAATATTACAAGAAACGGGATATTCTTTATGATACCATTATTTAAATAACAGGCCATAATTCAAAAACTGTTATAAATATAGGGTTGTAATATTTTGAGCCATTAGACGAGCAATGACAAATTTTAAACACAATTTAAATGTCCACTTCTGGAAAATTAAAGACCTGTTTCAGGTTTTTCTAATTTTATAAAATTGATTGTAACTTTACCTCTAGGTAGTACAGAAAGAAATAAAAGAAAAGAATAATGTTTTCTATAGCCAAAAGATTACACTTATCAATAAAATAAAATACAAAAAACAGGTATTTTGACTGAATTTGGTCATATTAACGTGTTCGGACACCTTAACCTCATGTGAATGATCTTTGTTATTGCTGTGCCTAGCCAACATTTCTTAAGAAAACATTTAAATTTATATACATATCAAATATGTGTTTTCTTGCATACATCACTAACAATCTTCAAACTTTAATAATTTTGAAGTCACTTAAAATTATCAAAGTCTAAAAGAAAGCTCTTTTTTACATTTGCAAATGTATTGAAAAAAGGCCTTCGTAAATTTTGGACTGAATTAACGGCTATTGCATGAACTTATTCTAAATATCGAAATTATATCTTAAAGATATATTTACTTACATATTAAGTAATTTGTTCTTGAGAAAAACAAATTCTTCGTTAATGTTTAAAAAGCAAATAATTTTAAAAAGCATGTATTTTGGTAGGTTTTTTTTGCGACAATTAGTTCCTTTTTTTCAAAAATGCAAAAAAAAATGAGAGAAAAAGAAGATGAAATTATTTTTATACATCAATAACTTCATTCTTTTTCATTGCAATTTTCCTTTCGCTTCAACTTAATTTCCCCCAGAGATATGTTCTAAGACATTTAAAAAATGCAAGGTTTTTTTAAATATGACGTTAAAAATTAAAGGAAAATTATGCTGGAGTAATTACCAAAAGTTACACGTAAGAGAATAGAGTTAAATCTAATTGGAACCCGCGGAGATGTTTGGAGAAATGATTTTACTTTAAAGCGAAAAGACAACAATAAAATGTTCTTTTTTTCTGGCATGATGTAAAAATAGACTGGCTGATGTTACGCATTAATTTTACATTAGACTGAGTGCCTAGATGCGTCAATGGTTTTAAAACTCCCATAAAAAACTTCAACAATAAAAAAAATTATTTTTCTTCCTTTCTTTTTTGTGCGATAACAAAAAAGAATTGCGTTTTCGCTTTCATTTCTCTCAATTTAATTTCCACTTAAAAAATGTACCTTTTTTATGATCGTAACATATTTTCGCAACTTCTACGAGTTTTTTTTTTGTATTATAATTTTTTTTAGCTTAATCGATGTGGAAAATGTTACTCAAATTCTAGCTAAATATACATATATGGATGTTTTACCAATAACTTATAATTGAAAGATTTAAAAAAAAAACATAACCATTTTATAATCTAAAGAAATCTCATTTCTTATGACCGTTTCAATGAAAATAAAAAGAAAGGTAATTTTTTTTTATTAAATAATGTAATTAGCCAGTAATTAAAATACACAGGGAAATAATTTTAAAAATAAAAATACTAACTCCCTGATGCATATTGAAGGAAAAAACTTATTTTAAACAAAAAAAAATTTGGATCATAGAATGTAACCTATTATTCAATTCCAACTATTAGCTTACTCTCTCCCTATATATATATATATATATATATATATATATATATATATCTTGTTAAAAGTTTCAGTCCTCAATAAAATACTCTCTATTCATCCAATCAAATTCAAATAATTTTTTTAAAACTTGTAGTGGATGACGCTTGATGTTAACACAGTTTTTTCTAATATGAATTTATTAATTATTGATATATTAATTACTAGTTACTTAATTTAATTAATTGCCGATTTTCGACGCCAATTTAGAATTATCTCCATTGTTGTAACAATGTAACTGTTAAAACAATGGTAAGAGTTGGTGTTGAAAATCGGTTTTTTTAGCCAAACTAGCCAAACCAGGTGTGCATGGTTACAACAATGCAGACAAATCATGCTCTTTTTTTAATTCCTACTATTAGTTTTCACACTCTCCCTATTTTCATTTCTTTATATATATATATCTTGTTGAAATTTTTAGTCTTGAATAAAATAATTTTTATTCATCCACTCATGTTCAAAAACATTTTTTCAAACTTGTAGTGTATGAAACTTGACGTTAATAGAGTTTTTTCAAATATTAATTCCTTAGCTCTATTTAATTAATGAACAACTAGTAACAAACTAAAATAATATTCCAAAACCATATTTATGGAAGATCGCTCACTGTATCCCTTAGCGCAATGGGTAGCGCGTTGGACTTCTAGTTCAAAGGTCGTGGGCTCGAATCCCACCTGGAATGGCCTAATTTCTGATAATATGATTTCATTTTATTAAACTCTTTTGTTGGAATAATTAAATTTAATGAATGAATAAATAGTAACAAACAAATTATAATTGTCCAACACCATGTATAGAAAGGAAAATGGAAAATTGCTAGGAAAATCGATTTTGCCAGTTAAGGTAACTAGAGAGGACGTGAAGGTGTTTTAAATTTTGCATTTTTTTATTTTACTTTTAAAAAATAGAGGGCACTTTGCTGCTTCTATAGATGTGTTATTTATGGGAATTTGATCAAAAGAACGCTAGAAAATTGAATTTTAAAATTGTAAGCAAATGTGATGTAACTGTGATTGAGGTACACTTTCTTCAAAATCCGTAGTGTATTCAATATGTATTGTAACAAACTAATTTTTCTATCCGAAGAATGTAATTTTTCTGTATTATATGCTCAAATTTATTGAAAATTGTACATTTTTTGTGCAAAAATTACGGAAAATTTAAATAATTTCTTACAAAATTTTGAAAAAAAATTTTGTTTTTTGAAATGTTAACTATGTCTAGTTTTGCATTTATAAATACTCAGTGTAGTTTTTAAATAATAAATCAAGTGGATATGGTACAATGTAGATTTTGAGAATTATTTTAAATTAAATACACAGCTTGTGTGTGTAAAATAGACATTTCTTTTTTCTAGCTGCTTATTTTTAACGTTTGAATGCTCATGAATAACTCTATACTTTATTACTTTTGGTTTTACATTAAAATAAATAAATATTCATATGTCTGAATACAAAAACAGAGATTATTTTGTTATAATTTTTAAAAACTGAGTTCCATTTAAATTATACATAAATTAACTTCGTAAATTCATCAAAGACATTTTTTTTTGTGTATTTCTATCACAATAAAAATATGTGTAAGTTATTTTGTAATATCCTGTAATGATGGTGTTCAAAAAGAAGTAAAAATACTAAAACTTATGGACATAAAACTTTGATATTTTAAATGGAAAAAGATGATAACACTTGCTGATGAAGTAGGGAAAGGGTAATTAAAAAGATTTCTAAAGAATCTAGAATTTTAAACTTACAATTTAAAAACTGAGAAATGATGCAAAATAATCGAATTAACAATGGTATGACTTTATATTGTATTAAAATATATTATTGTACAATTCATAGATGAAAATACCTTTATTTGCGATTTTATCAAAATGCATTTTTTTTGTAATTCCAGTACACTTTCCTGAAAATCTACTTTACGTATAGTGCTGATATTTTGCATAATACAAAATTAACAAATTATTTTTAACAAAGTGAATGAATTCGTTTTCAAATAAACATTCAGAAATTTCAGTTATAGCAGAATTTCTGCATAAAATTTAAAGGAAATTTAAATCACTAAATTTAAAATTTATTAAAATTTTTATAAATGTATATTTTAAAATTCCATTTCGTTCCATTTAAAATTCCATTTATGGATCGTTATGTTTACAAAAACTCCGTGAAATTTTATAGCTATATATGCAGTAGATTTTATACAAAGTGTACGTAAAGGTTAGAACATGCTTGAAAATAAAAAAAAAATAGTTATTGTATAATTATTGCTCTTACAGATTTATTTATAATTTAAAATGATTTTTTTTTACATTAACAAGTACATAAATATATACAGATAATTCAACGTAAAAATTTTATATCCGTTTCTTTAAATTTAAGTAAGTGAGAACCATTTAAAGTTGGTGCAAAAAAAGTTCAATTTTCCTTCTTGCAGACGTCCCAGTTACCTTAATATTTTGATTCTGTCATATGTATATACATATTTAAATTAATTGTAATTATTTAATAAAAATTAACCAGAACAAAATTTTTCTTTGTTGACCTAAGTAGGAATTGACTTAGGTTTTTTTATATTACTTGTTAATTAGCAAAATAAACAATGAAAGATGAGGGAGCATCGTAATTTAGTAGTTTTTTTTCCCCGATGACTTTCCTGAAATAACAATTTTCCAACAGCATTAATACATTCCCTATTTTATAAATTAAAATATTTATTTACTGCCTGGGATAGAAATTAAAACATGGAGACAATGGCAGAGAATAGTTTTTGCACATTAAAGTATGCGCTACTTTTTCAGTTATTTCGATGCTACAGTCATTTAGAAATAAATCCCTACGGAAAAGAAGCACCAACTAACAGGAACATTTCACGATGGTATAATCAATTTAAGAAAATTATTTACTTAGTTAAAAAGAAAAGGAGTGGCTTGGAAAAACAGCGGAGAGAGCGATGCTCTGTTTTATTCGAATTCTACGAGAGTTGACATGGAATGCCAAAGAAAACAGTATGGAACATTTTTCGAGAACAATTTAATTTCAATACGTATCATTTGCAATTGACACAAGAGATAGCAGAAAATGTCAAGTAGGCATTTGTGCAGAAATACGAAACATTGATAGAGTTATACTGCAAAATGTACGGAATGAACAGAAATGTAGATTGGACGTATGCTGTATAACAAAAGGGTCACACATCGTACATTATTAACAGGGAAAAAAACTTGGTATATTTTTCTTTGTATTCATGTATCACTTATTGCAATATGTGCAGTAGTTTCGATTACATGATTTTTTAAATCCAGGTACATCATTCGCACTCCTCCTGTATTTTAAATATTTTTCCTCCCGTTTTTGCCTCTAATACACATTTTTCAATAATTTCCCTTCAATAGACTTAGGAGTACTGGAAAAGTTTTATTCTATAAGATGTTTTCTTTACACATATCTTAAAAAAATAAACCTTCAATTTGATTAGTAAAACAATTCTTAAATTTTAAAGGAAACGGTTTAGAGAATATGTGCAAATATGTTGGAAGCAGAACAACAATTCTAATATCTCCTTAGACATGTAGAAATATTCCTTGCACTGTTAATAATGTTTAATAATGTTTACATTTATTAATTATAATTACAAGAAATTACTGTTTGGATGTATTGCAAGCAATCGACAAATGATTATTTTTTAGATAGCACGGAAATATCAACAAAAATTTGGAAGGCTAATAATTTTTTTAAAAAAATGCAATAATTGTAAGAGATGTGTATAATTAATTTAGCAAAGTGTATTAGATGTGTGAGGTTTAATAATTTTCTTTCGCCGTAAAGCTCCTATTATAATAATTTTAAAGTAAAATATACATGTATCACTTATCAAAAAATGAGAGAAAAAAAATAAGTGAGTTTTGCAATTTTTTTTTTGGTTTTTTGGAAGGAAAATATTGAAACAAGTAATATACAAAAAATTTTAAGTCAATTCTTATGTTGAACGGATGAAAAGAAAGTATTTTATTAACAAATAAAAATAACTTTGAACATATATATATATATATATATATATATATTAAAATTTTTTAGAGATAAGATATTTATAAGAGTAAATACAATTTAACAATTATTTATAACAGTGAATACAATTTAACAATTATTAGTAAGAGTGAACACAATACAGTGCATAACTTTTGAAATTGTTTTGGTAGAAATAATTCTTCACGAAGCAAAAAAAAAAAAAAAATCTAAAAGAATATGATGAAGCATTTATGTATTATAACTAGTTATATGTAACGAATGTATTTCTGTTTTACTTCTCTTCTATTTTTGTTTATTAATATTAAGCTATTTGAATTCCAATTCATTGGTTGATCATCATTTATGCTTTTATAATACTTTTTAATAGGATAAAACAGTATTAATTTTTAAAAAATTCTTAAATAAACATCTCATTATGTATACCTTCTTAATGCTTACACATTTATTGTGTTGTTATTATTAGAAAATGAGAAAAATTAAAACTTTTGAAAATGTAATTTATTTTTGTTAAATTGTACAACACAAATGTGTATTCTGTTTTTAAAAACATTCTCCTTAGACTTATTTGTGCATAATTACATGCAACTGCTAAGAAATTAAAATAAAGCAGCAAGCCAGATACAGTTAAAAGTGATTTTAAAATTGACGTCTCCCTGTATGTGTTTATTTTCTGTCATCTGTACTTTTTTCCTATATAATACATGTGGTATGTAATGTGGTCTCAAAACTGAACTATATATATATTATGAAAATATAAAAATAAAATTCAAATAGTAGTATCTAAGATATATGCTTAGATCTTTTATAAAATTCCATAAACACTTTATAAGGACTCATCTAATACCTCGAGACTATAAATTCATCTATAGAAAAACAAAAACCACTATTAACTAAAAAGTTCTAAAACATTCAATTTTTACACATTTGTATATTTTTAAATATGTCTTTTGATTTTATGTAATCTTCTGAATTCCTTATTTCTTTTCTTTCCTTCTAATTGTTTTTATCCACAATTCAGATTAATTTATTTCCTTTGATGACGTTATAAGCACATTTTTACTGCTGCTGTTTCGTAAACGACTATTTAATTATCAGAATATCTCCTCACACAAATTTGTTTCAATGGAGTTAATGCAATATTTATGAAATTGTGTTGTTCGTTTCTTTACATTTTTATATAAAGAATAATAAAAGAATTAACCTGGACTCAAGAAATTATTTTTAACCGACAGGGAACATTTTATGAAAAATTGTTTTTGTGTGAAACTAAGCCTGAAGTATTTCAATAAATTTTTTCCCAAATGAACCAAATAATCGATACAGTAAATTTTCTAAAAGTAAGTTTCAGTGAATATTTACTCTAATCTAATTTACTTTAATATTTTCAAAATTAAAAAAGCTGTTTTTATTCTGCCTTTTCTTTTACCCCTTAACTGGTTTGCCCGTTGTCTGGTTGGCTACTGAAATTTGGTCGCAATCAGTTTGCCCGTACGTTCTACGCGGGGACTGATATATTTTATTCTTTCTATCTTTGATTTTCTCATATTTTTAATTCTTATAGTGCAATTATTAGTGCTAGCATTCTTAAGAGATTAATTGAAGTACTTCTCATCAAGGACTTTCTGTGGTAAAAGAGGAAATTTTTCTTCGGATGGGGCAGGAATTAAATTTTTCAAAATATGTGATAAAAAACATGAATTGGCAAGGCAATGTGCAATTTGTTGCTTCAGAAAAAATTAGAATGGAAAGATAATCCAATAGAGCCGATATTATGTCTGTCCCCATTGCAATGTAATACAGTATAACACTATGTTTCAATTTGTGTGAATATATAGAATATATATATATATATATATATTTATATATATATATATATATTATATATATATATATATATATATATGTTTGGTCTTAATAAAAAGGAAATTGTACTGTTGGATGAAATTCTAAATAATGAGTGCTTTAAGGTGTGTCATGCAGTTCACATCATAAAAGACATTAATAATTTTTTACTTAATAAATTCAATATAAATGTCAATAAATTTAATAAACCTACTACAGAATACTGCACTTTATTATTCATGAATAATACATTTGATAAAGTTAATTTTTCTAGTGTTTTTAATAAACATTTGTCACTTTTTCCTGTTAGGAATGTAATAGTTAAAAAAGCTTTTAAATATAATAAAACGATGGGCAGATTTATCTTTAATTACAATAATAGCTCACCTTCTCTTGACATAGATGACTGTAAATGTAAGAACTATCATGAATTTATTGATAGCTATCACAAACATGTAGTAACTGGCAATTTAAATATAGTCAAGGATGGAATTTTAAAAGATATCATGAGTAAAGGCACTAGTTTTAGATTAACAATTTCTAGCAACAATAATACTGTTAAAAATCAAATTAATAATGATATAAATAATTTCATTACTAAATCTGCAGTTAAATATGGTTTGCCTTTAGAGCATTTGATGAATTTAAGTACAATATTTTAAAAGACCTGATGAATTTTAACTATTGTTCTAAACCAGTACTCACTTATAAAGATGTAAAACAGAAAATTTATGATTTACAAAAGAATTTTATCATTGTCTACATAGATAAAGTGCCTGGTAATTATGCTATTATCTGTAAGTATTTTTATAATACTATGATTAATGAACATTTTTTAAACAATAAATCTTTCAATAGATTGGAATTGTCAGAAAAAGAAATTACTAATCGAATCACTGCTATATACAAGAAATTGAATGTTCCCACTCATAAATTAAGTTTCCATATATATTTTTAACACCTAAATTTCATAAAAATCCTGTTAAATTTAGAACAGTAACAAATGGTTTTAAAACTTATATCACTGATGCAGGTAAAATGCTGCACAATATTTTGCAAGAATTCATCCATAAGCAATGTAATAAAGCTATAATTAAAAATAGTAAAGAAATTATAGATTTTTTTAAAGATAAAAATACTTATTCAGTTCATAGTTATGACTTTGAAGATCTTTTTAACTCTATTGATATCAATGATGTAATTAGGGTAATTTTGGATAATCACAGATATTATAACCTTAATATTAATTTACAAAAATTTAGAACTCTAATAAATTTTGTCCTAAAAGAAAATTACATTAATTTTAATGGTTCTCTGTACAAACAAACCAAAGGTTTGCCTCAGGGTGGCCCTGCTAGCAATAGTTTGGCTAATTTATATTTACACTTTTACGAAAATAATTATATTATTAATAATGATTATTACATTTTTAGATACATAGATGACCTAATTATTTTTGGTAAAAATAATAATTATAATCCCAATATCAATTTTTATCCGGAATATTTAAAGCTTCTTAAAATTAATAATAATCCTGTTACAACTAATTACTTGGATGTATCATTATATATTAAGGACTATAAATTACATAGCAATATTTATGATAAAAGAGATGATTTTAATTTTAACATTCTTAAAGTTCTCTCATGGAATTCTAACTTATCCATCTCAATATATCGAAATATTATTTTGAATTATATTTATCGTAACAAGGTATTAGTTAGTGATAAATCTAATATATATTTAAATATTAATAACTTTATTAAACATTGTATAGAACTAAGTTACCCTCTTAAATTTATAAAAAGTTATATAACAGTTAAATAAAAAAAAGTTTTTCAGTTATACAGTTTATAGATAGATGGCGCCTCGAGCTATGTAATTTTGTAATAATATATTTTATTAAAAATTAATCGTTTATGTCTGGATGGTATTTTTTATTTTCTATAAATTTTAAAATAAAATATAGAAATTTTAAAAGTATATTTATATATATAGTAACATTGCTACTTTATCAATACATAATAATTATATGCGTTACTGTTATTGTCCATAAGAAGCGAATATGTATTCACGTGGTAATTCTATTAGTTTGGCTTTGATTTTAAATATTTTAGTAATTATTAAAAGCTATAACATTATAGTATTACATTAATAGATTATGGTTTTATCTATAATATAGTTAAACTTCTCTAGAAATTTATTGCTTTCCCTATGGCCCAGAATACTGGCAAAATCAGGTGAAGGTTGGCTGGCCAGAAAACTTTGTTTAAACCTGCATTCCTAGTTCCTAAGGCTGGGAGTTTGCTTTTAGTATTTCTGTGGCTAAATCTTTCCTATTATGACGATAGTTATCTTAGGTTTATAACTATTTTTAGTATATTTTTGTAATATATATATATATATATATATATATACACACACATAAAATCCTCAACTGTTTGAAAAAGAGGCGCGAACATGAAAGTTTTTTTGTAAATATGAGAAAAATTCTTTTAAGATATATGAAACATTTTTTATAGCATGCAGAATCTACTTATAAAAAACGAACATTTAGGATTTTTTGTGTTTCTCAATTATGAAATAAAAATTAGTGTGAAAACTTTAAAACTGAAAACTAAAATAAAATTCTTCAATTTTCACATTATGTTAAGTACTTATTGTCACTTAGTTATATGCAATAAAAGATGTGCTTTTTTTGGAACATTTTGGGTAAAAAAATTGACCACTTAATGGGTTAAGTTGAAAAAAACTCAATTTCGTTAAACTTTTTTTGAAATTCTATTGGAAATTCTAAGAGAAGGAAAAGGTATTCTAAAAGCAGATCACACATCCCTTTTCAAAAGTCAGAGCTAAACATTGGAACTCCATTAAAGAGTGTGAGGGATGAAAATCTAATTACGTTTTTGTCACGTCCCTGAGTAATTGACAAAGTGTCAATAAAACTACTCTATAAAAGTTCGATATTTACCCTTTATTTCACAATTTGAGCTAAAGAACTTTCGACACCCTTTGAAATAGTTTGCTTTGATGTCAAAAACGAAACTTAGTCTTTGACAAAAGAAAATGAAATAAATTAATAATATTAAGAAGAAAATAATGCTAAAAAGTATTACTTTGAAAAAATAGTGTAAAGTTATCCCTCCAAAGAAAAATAGAACGAAAGCTGAAGAACTGAATTTAAGTTTTTATTTTTTCACTATAAAAGGATCAAGTAATATGCATTGATGAACTAATTTCTTCTTTGATATTAAAAATCTGCAAATAAATTATAAAATATTTAAGCGTATAAATGCCAATTACAACTAAACTGTACTATACTTTTCCATTTCATAAAATACGAACTAATGAACTAGTAAGTAATTTACTAGTATATTAAAAATATGTACTTATTTACTGCATTCTTACAAATAAAAATATATTCTTTGGATAGTGTAATAAGAACAGTCAGTAAAAGTTTTATCAGAGGAATGACGTTTTAATCTGTACAGTATTTTGCTGAGTTGTTAAAAAGCAATTTAATTAAGTTTAAGGTTTATCCTACTACGTACAAAACCGAGACTTTGCAAAAACAAACAAACGGGTGTTTTTTTTAATGTTTTGTGTGAAATAATTATTTAATTTACTTGTATTCCAATATGAATATTTAATATTTAGATTGGAATACACGTATAAAGTTGTTTCAAGGATATTTTTACAATAAAAATTATATAAAAGAAATATTGTGGGGAAAAAAACGAACATAGAATTTTTTTTTTTCAAAACATTCTCCATTTTTTGGAAAATGCTTCGGTAATAACAATATTTTGCCTATATATAGATCAGATCTCTCTAAAGAACCTGAACTAAGATTTTTGAAATATATAACTTAGAAGTGGATTTATCCATGTTTTAATACATCAAAGGTGAGAAATTTTAACAAAAAAAAATACCTGTAATTACTTTTCTATTGGTATATAGTAACTCTGAAAATAATTCGAATTTTTCAAAACTTCTAGTTCAGGCTTATAAGCAAAATATTATTATTGTACAAGCCTTTTTTCTGAAAGGAAGATGTTTGGAAAATAAGCAATTCTATGTTAACTTTTTGCCAAAATATTGCATTTAAATACTTTTTACTGTAATAATATTCTTAAATCATTTTATACATGTATTCTAATCTCAGTGACACTATATATTAAAAAAAATCGTTTGTACACTTTAGCAAAATCACGGTTCCGAACGTAGTCGAATACCTTAATATTAAATGTTATATTTACTATTATACACAATGGTAAATATAAATCAGAAGGATTTCGCAGTAAGTCATTAATTATTCTCAGCTTGAGAAGAAATAATTTTAACAGATGGATAAGGGAACTGCCACTGAATAATTATGGAAGTTAAAAGATCTTAAACATACATCGACACGTTGGAAGTTAAATTTATCGTTTAGCAGTTATTTTGCTTTACAGAATTGCACATTCAAAATAAATATGTTCTTTCTATTATTTATTAAATTTTAATTAGTACCTGAAGAAGTAATGTAAGTTTGTTTGTTTTTAAAAAAAAGAAAGAAAAAAACATTAGTCAGTGGATTACACGGGGAAGGGTAGCAGTGATTCGGACTCACCCCTCCCCCATCTCTTTTTGCTTGCTGGTAATTTAAGTATTTTTTATTAATGATATATTTTATTAATTAATGCTAAGTATTTATTCAATGATTTATTTTTTACTGTTTATTTTGTTCCTATAATTGATAAAATTAAAAAAAAATATGTTTGACGGGGTATTGTGGGGTGTTTCAAGAATAATAAACTTTACACCCCCACCCATTTGAAAAATTCCTATGTAGGCCACTGATTAGTGGTAATGTAAATTTTAAAACCGTTAACTTGGCAATTCAATAAAGCCCTTGGTAAATATTAAAGTTAAAATTATGCGCGCAAATTTAATTTCTGATACATTTATAGGTAATTTTTCTACAGAGAGCACTGAAATATGACTATTATTTCTTGTGTCACATAGCTGAAGTTTATGAATCAAATTATTATTTTAGAAATGCATATTGAGCGAATTGTTAGTACAATATTTACATATAATGATATAATCACTAGGTACCTTTTATCAAACCATTGTTTAATGGTCTTGGAAGAGAAATGAAAGGCGGGATTATACGTGGCAATTGTTGAGCTCTGTGTGAGATTTAATGAGAGCCAGTCTGTCTCCACTTGATACCGAAAGTGATTATCAGGATTTAAATAGGCAGGAGTCTCCAAATTCATTCATTTCAAGTTATGATCTGTGAATATCTTGGTGCTTAAGTAGCCTAGGGAATTTGAAAATGATATGTGGGTGGTTTTCCTTATTATTTAAATCTAGATTGATGTTACTGGCTTATGATGTTAAATGTACAACAAGATTTTCCTTTCTACTGTATTTGAAATATTCTCTATTTGGATAAATATGATAAATGGATAAGGAGGCACCATATTTCTGGATTGGAAAGGTCCTGGGTAACTTTCACAGAAATACTTATTAAATTAATTTTAGTTTCGTATGTGTAAATTTTGAATATGTATCATATAATCTGAGTGTTCTTATTTATTATATATTTCTTCCTGAGGAAAAAACTTAAATGTTATTTTAAAAATAAAATGAAATCAAACATATGATTCTAATACAAGAATTCATATAAAAAGAAATTAAGCTTTTGATATTTGTTTTGATTGTTTCTATGCGTTGGCAGTCTAAAATGATCCCTGAAAATTTTAAAACATGCCTTTGATGATGAAATTTGTAAAAAAAGTACGTTAAATGCGAATTAATGTTGCTCCTGTTTTTTTTAAGAAATTATCATGAAAAATATCATTTGGATGCTTTTGGGAAGAAAAAAAACACACAAGTGCAAAGATTTTACTTATGTATGAAATGTATGAAGAAATCAATTATAAAGGGAAGTATATTTTCAACACTATAAATCGTATAAATTTCAAATATTTTATGTAAAGGTATTGCGAATTTTAAAACTGTATATTTTCTTCGAATTGAATTAACTGACTGATTTGATTCGAGCGTCATATTCCAGATTTTTCTAACGAAGAAATATTATTCTCTTTGTACTCATATTCTGAAGTACACCACAAATCTTTTTTCCAAAAGAAGAAAAGCAATTCATTATCATTCTAGAATAAAGTTGTTATTTTAACAGGTAACTGAGCAATTACAATTCATACGGAAATAATACAGCAATTATTATTAAAAAAATCAAACATCAGTGAATTTCATACTAACTTGAGCAAAAGTAATCAAAATGCTTAACATAATTAAATTACTTTAATTATTATTATTTTGATTGGAAGTTAAATCTCCCTTTCGCGAAGAAAAATTAGATTAAATAGGAACTTCTCTCTCTCTCTCTATATATATATATAAGAAAAAACATGAAATGAATTTCGTAGCTTTTTTCAATAATTCTCGTTCATAATTATTGTAATTCACGAAGTTCTAAATTTATTAATATGTTTTAAAACTCTCTAAATATCCCCAACAATTAAAATGATATAATTGTGCTTAAAAATAAGAGTGGATGTTCTTTTGAAGCCCAAGTTGAAGATAAAAAAGTGAAAAAATTAAGTAAGAAGCAGACATAAAATATACATTACATAAAAAGTTATCATTGTTATTAACATGGTGGATTTAAAAAATACATGTTATTAAAGCAATAAAGTCAATTGTAATGCATATTCTCAATTGTTCCAAACTGCACTGCTAGCCACCGTAAATGCAACACAAAGAAAGACAAGAGATAGGACATCAAAATTTATTTTGTAGATAACATGTTGACCAAGTATCAAATGATTACATTTATAGACTTCTCAGAAGTGTGGTTCCTGACAGAATCAGTAACCAGAGTAGCCACCATTGTTGGAGATCACCTCTGCCACACGCCTCGGCATTCATTCGAAGTAACTTTGGATGTAATTTTGGGGTACAGCAGACCAAGCAGCTTCCACATGTTGCCCAAGTTCATCTGGTGTGGCAGCTGGGGGTGTAATCTGGGTCAATCGTTGAACAACCATGGACCACATATTTTCTATTGGCGAAAGATCTGGAGAGTGATCCGGCCAGGGAAGCAATTCAATCTGGTGATTGACGAAGAACCTTTGGACAATGCGTGCCACGTGTGGTCGCGCATTATCCTGTTGAAATGTGGCTGTGGCCAAGACCTGATGGTAAGGAAGGACAACTGGCTCCAACACCTCGGTGATGTAGAGCTGGCTGTTTAAAGTACCGGCAATGCGTACTAGAGGAGTGTGAGAGTGATATCCAATACCGCCCCACACAATAATACCCGGTGCTGGACCAGTGTGGTGATGCATAACGCAGCTGTTCAGCATCCTCTCTCAACGGTGTCTCCAGACTCGAATCCGACCATCGTGGTGTTACAGACCGATGCGTGACTCGTCAGTAAAGACAACTTCATTCCATTCTGCCGCCCATATCCTTCTTTCATCGCACCATTGGCGGTGGAGACGTCTGTGGCTCTGCGTCAAGGGTAGACCAAACAATGTATGTCTTGTGGACAGACCACTCTGCTGTAAACGACGTCGAATGGTACGCGCAGACACTGAATGATGCGTTACAGACTCAATGTGCTGTGCTATGGTTCGTGATGTGACTGAGCGATCCCGTCAGTGCTATGCGCACAATTTGCCTATCCTCACGTGAAGTGGTGCACTGAGGTGGATGCGATCAACCACGTCAGTCCGTCGTACCCTCCTGCATCCAACGGTCACATATCCGCATTACAGTTGTTTGGTTTCGTCCAACACGCCTACCGATTTCCCTGAAAGATAATCCACAATTTCGGTAGGCCACTATCCTTCCTCTGTCGAACTCGGATACTTGATCAAAAGCTGATCGCTGTTTCCAACGAGACATAACTGATCGTTTTTTGAAAAAGCCATAAGAGAAAATCACAATTGCTGAGCTTGAAATCGTTGAAATCTCCAAGCCTTAAATAGCGATTTGAGGTGGCGCCACAGGCGTGCGTGATGTGTGTCTGCGCTGAAATTCTAATCATTTGCATATCACACCTCCACTAATGCATGTTTTAAATTTCATGTTATTTGCGTGCTTCATTCAGGGTGTTGCATTTACAGTGGTCAGCAGTGTATAATCAATACTCTTTTTAAGATTAAAATAAATTACTTGGTCCTTACTCTGAAGTTGCAGCTTCTAATAATTATGTTGACTTAATTTAATAAAAATTTGTAATTGTTCATCGTAGAGAGAAACGTTCGTTATTTTTCAACTTAACAAAAAAAAAAATATTATATAAATAATAAAAATGATACATGTTTAATTCTGAAAGCTGTAAACTTATGTCTTATCAGTAACATTTGTTTTCAGTAATTTTTCACTTTTTTACTTGAACAAATTAAAAATAATTAAGTGCGAAATTAAACCGTTTATTGTTACTGTTTTAAAAAAATTATGTTTGAAATATAGTTACAAATTAACATAGCTTAAATTAAATATTTGGAAACAGTATTATAAAAGGTTTCGAAC
>BMAO01019789.1:0-19701 GCA_019973975.1 Trichonephila clavata | reverse complement strand
AACAGTTAAAAGGCTAATCAACCAGAGTGAAATTTTGCCTACATATATTTACTTTGTTATTATATTTACTTTGTCAGAAAAATATTAAACATTAGACCTAACTGTATTTATCACACACACACACGTACGCACGCACGCACTATACAATGCTATCAATAATGTGAAAAATATGTGAAACTCCATAACTTTTCAATTCTCCAAAATTAAATCTCAATTGTTGAAAAACAGCGAGTTAGATAATATTCTCAAGTAAAAAGAGAAATTTAGGATGAATTTCTTATTGAAATACAGTTTAAAGGTACGCTTATATTTCTCTAAATGAGTGCATATATCATGTGAGTTAATATTAGTGCTTTACATATTTTTGATTAAAGTGTATGAAGGAGAAAGTTAAAATGAATTTCAAATTATTCCTCAATCAATAATCCTCTGAAAGAATTTTGAATTAAGACAACATTATTAAAAGAAGCCGAAATGTTAGATATATTATTATGCAGTAACTTAAACGAAAAAAAAAGAAAGATAATTTTAATCTAAAAATAATATTTCCCTTCGTATTAATTAGCAGGATAGCATTCTGACTAAATTTTCTTTTTTATCGTTTTTGTTTTCGAGAAGTAGTTAATTCAAATTTATGATTAAAATCCTCAAAACTTCATTTTTTATTTCGTAAACATAAAGAAAGCCTATATAAATTATTTATCCCAGCAGTGATGTAAACACTTTTTAATCTGGAATATTCTTATAATTACTGGGTTATTAATTGATTTGAATTCTTTCCTACTGATAGCATATCCGAAAAGTAATTATTAGGTATCTTTCTGGATATTTGCGCATTTAATTTTTAATTTCTCTCTGCATTTGTGTTATAATTAAAGTACCGAGCTTCATTGAGAATTTCATAAATTTCACATAAAATACTAATAAATTTCTTAGAATATTCCCCAGACATATTTTAAGAGAAGGGTAACATCAGCCAGAGACTAATAAAGACAAGTTTCATTTATTTGAAAATGTCTTTAGATTGTACAGAAACAAAAGTAATTTAATAAAATGAAGGTCCTTTTGACTTCTTTAGATGTTGAAAACGATATTTTTGGTTAAGTGGAAAACATTAACATGAAAGACGTAAAAATTAGCTTAAAAATTATTTAAAGTAGAAATATTTAAAATATCTTAAGCCGTCTTAGATTTAAATATACGTCAAGGGAAATTTTTTAAAAAAATTAAGCATTGGAAATGTTTTACTTATAACTCCACTTTATTCTATGATTTCATAAAAGTAAGAATAGTAATTAAAAATAGGAAACAAAGGTAGAATTTAAAGATACTTATTAGAATGAAAGTTCTTATTTTATGATGTAATTATGTTTAATTTTGAATTTTACAGTGCAATCTATAATAATACAATTAAAAAATAGTATTATATTTAAGAAGGGTAGTTATTACAGAGATGATTGACAAATGAAGATTTAAATATATAAAATTATAAGGTATTACTATTAATTTTATATATTATAAGTTTTGTATGAAAAAAAATCTCTTCATATAATTATAAATTCATTTTCCAACTATAGGAAGATTTAATTTATGGGATGCTGAAAAATAATTTAAAGAACTTATGCACCAATTAACGGAGAAATAATGCATAATAAGTTATGATATTAAGCATATTATGTTCAGGTTATGGAAATATGCAGAATCTTGAAATCTCTCAAAAGTCTCGCATTAACTAATTCCCGTAACAAAAATAATATATATATATATCAATTTTGATGCATAGATCCAACTTTTTTTGAAGACATCGTGCAGAGAATTGTCGTAATAAATAAATTGGGTTGCAGTTGACCGATAAGCGTTTAAAAATGCAGGAAATTTGGAAGATATAGCTGACATATTTTAAGATTTAATCTTTCCTGTTTAAATTAAGTAGCTATATCATAATTCCCATCATAGATAGAAAACTTTTTTATTAATACTACTACAAAAAATCATATTAGGACATTAATGGATTAACTAACTTCTAAAGTAAAAATTTCCCGTTTTTTCACGCGTATATATTTCTGATCTTGTTAAAGCGTGAATATCAATTTTCGTAAAATTCTGTTTTTAAATTTTGAGCTATATAGGTTTAAAAATTGATGTTATAATGTTACTCAAATTTCTCCAACATTTGACGATATAAAAATCCTCTTTTTTAGTTATTTTCGAAGTCTTTTGCATCAAACAATTAATTTGTGTTGTCCAATATAAGAACATAAATATGAATCGAGAAAGTTTTAATAATATTAATAAAATTAACATTGTTCAATGCAAGTAGTATAAAAAATGTAAATTTCAATTTTTTTAATGTAATTGTTTTGTTAATATCATGAACCGCTTAAAACCAGAATTTCATGCATGCTTTTGAATAGTTAAGAGATATATTCAAGGTCAAATCATAGAGAGAGTCTTAAGATATCACATTCTATTTTTCGAAGGTAATGTAAAACCATTTATCTAACGTTTAAAAAATAGAGAAAATGAATCATTTGAGCAAATGTGATCTACATAGCCAGCTTTTGAGTTTCCAGAATGTACTTGAAATTTACAGACAGGTTTAAATGAAAGTTCAAACTAAGCTACACTGGCGTCCAAAAGATAAGATATAATGTTCGATGTTGCATTTAAAATAGCAATAAAAGAAATTTATATTTTATATAAATGGTAGTTATGAATTTATGCAAAAATTATAGACACACTCATATTTTAAAAAAATGGACTCTGATATAGGACTAAGAAAACACGTGGAAAAATATAATTTTTGAAGCTGCTTATGTGCGTTTTACATGATCAATAGTTATTAGTTATTTCATTGATATATATAGAATTTTTCCAGAAATGTCTAAGAGGTGTCATTTACCTGAATTCATTAATGCGGCAGTTGGTAAGTAGGATGGAAAATGACTGAATCTGTTAGATGTCTCAATGTGTCTGGTAGTGTTATTCGATTTTGGGATCAGTTTAAATCTACATATTCTGTTTAGTAGACATGCTCCAGAACTACCATGAGTTGCAATATATGCAAGAGATAATTTTCTAGAATTTTCGTTCCGAAGAAAGAAAAGCACTGTTGTGCCGCAGCTCATTCCAGGGCATTTGTTTTGCATCAGGAACAAGAATATCAGCTACTACGGCTCGACGATGAAGGTCTTTATATAAGATTTTCCATTGTGCCCCTAATCCCTTTGAATCAACGACAGTGACATGTCTGTTTTTATTGGACAAGACACACAAGAATGGCTTCTGTATTCTTCACGGATGAATCCATGTTTGTTTCATGGGCTTTTTCTGATCTGAAGTGAACAACACATCAGATTTCAACAATCCAACATTGCTGAAGATGTCTTTACAAGGGTGGTGGAGGCAGAATATAGCCAGGGATCTCTCTCGGTAGTCACCTATATTTATTCTGTAGATGAATTTTTATTTGTTTGAGATATCAGAATAAAATCCTAGAAGAATATTTTCTCTCATAAGTAGTTTATATTGGTATTATTAACGTCATTTGTCACTTCAAAGCAACTTGAGTTGGATTTGTGGTGTATTTTGTAACTTTGATGTGCCCCAGTCGTTTGTTTTGTAATTTTGTGCCCCAGTCAAGTGAGTACTACACCTTAGTCGTCCACATTCTCCAAAACTCTACATTTACCAATGTGAGGAATTTGGTTCTCTATAGATTTAGCATGACTCGGACACACTGCACAGTGGGCTTTATCTTTCTTCGTAAAATAAAGAATTAGATTTAAATAATTCTAATTTTATTACAGATTTAAATTTGTAGTGCAAATGCAGTTTTAGTACTTTATATATTATAAAACTTATAATTAAATTATAAGTTTTAAGTTATCAAAGGAATTCAAAACTCTTAAATTTTAGCTTCTCTGTGCATATTAGTGTACGGATTTAAAATTAATAAATTTTAAAAATGGTATTATATTATTATAGTGGTTGTCTTACTATCTATACTAATTAATTCTTTCAACATATTGAATTCAGAAAATTTGTTTAATATAGGGACTCTTTTAGAAAAAAACATTTTTCAGCAATTGATTTCAGACTTTAAAACTTATTTAATTTAAATGACCTGTAAAAAGCTTTGTAAACATGGGAATTTTTTGTTCTAAGCCAACAATTCAAAACATTTTATCCCTATTATGCTAATAATGCTCTTTTTTCAATTCCTACTATCAGTTCACTCTCTCCTATGTATATATATATTTTCTATATGCCTTATTCAAATTTTAAATTAATAAAATACTTTCTATTCAGCATTTAAGTTCATATACATTTTTCAAACTCGTAGTGGAGGGCACTTGATGTTAATACAATTTTTTTCAAATATTTATTCATTAATTAATTTCTTAAAAATTTTAAATTTATTCCGCTTTATTTCTGTCGAAGTTACAACTGGCTTCAACAGATGGCGCCAGTACGTTTTTCTAACTAAGTAGGAATTGACTTTAAAAGAACTTTTTTATATTTTGTTTGTTCATTATGTGGTATACAAATACATTATAATTTTGTACATCATATAATACAAAATATAATTAATTCTAATTTTTAATAGCTTTCGATAAATAGCAATAAAAACGTACCTTTAAATTTCATTAGTACGAAGAACGAACATAAAAATAATATTCAATTTAGGCAATAAGTTACAGCGTCTTGCAGAGAAGAATTCTGAAGCACGTACTAGCTTATGAATAATGAAAAAGTGTCATTGCAAAAATGATTATTAATAGGATTAAACTTGTAATCCCTTATGAAAATAGTTGGATTATTATATTAAATAACCAATTATGTAAGTAAATATGCTATAGCACTAAGGATAATAAAGAAATTAATAATTTGTATAGGATAATCCATACTGAAGTAATTTTGCTATTTCGTAATTTAATAAATGTGAAGGATAACTTGAAACTCTAGTCAATATGCCTCATTTTCTTGACTTTAGTCTATTAGTGAAAATTTGAAGTATAAAAATTGTAGATGAGCAAATTTATTAAATTTCGGAACAAAATAAAGTCACTTACATCCACGATTCGATTTACAGATATATGCATATTTCAATAAAAAAACCTAGATGTCAAAATGGACAGCTGTTCAACATAATGTGTAATTATTTATCTATTTAATAATTTTATTTTTGAAACCATGAAAAGCCTTTTTTTAAAGATTTAAATCAATTATATTTTTTCCCCACGAAATTCCTAATGAAACTAGCACTTCCCCTTTTGTTATTATAGCTATTTAATGTACAGTTTACTAAGAAGTAACTGCATGAGGTGAATAAAAGGAAAAGCATCTTCCCTCACCAACCAGTAGATGGTGGAGAATCAACAAGTCGTAATTACAACAACAATTCATCGAGGCATAATTTCTACTAACCGTTGCATGGTGGCAACCGATATTTTCTTATTCGTTTTAGAGAAGACGGATAAGTTCACCATCGATTTTGAATGGTAGGGGTACCCGAAATTTCAGCTCATCTTATAAGTACTTGATAGGGCGGAGGTCCGAACTCTGGGACTGATAGTTCAGTCACTTATCTCCATTATCATTCCACAAGCCCTAGTAGACGATACAATATGACGTTGGCGTTGTCATCCTAGTAGCCTGTAATGTTGCCACAAAGTAAGAAACACATGAACACCGAGAATGATTAAGTAGACCACCACATTGAATTTACCCAATATTGTAGCCACGGGTTCTAGGCCTACCCCCCCCTCACACCAACATAACAAGACCTCAAATAAACTTCATGTTTGGCAAAACACATTCTACTGTCACAGTCGCTAAGATTAATCGCTTCAGAGAATCTGTTTTCTTAGTCCACTTTCGTGAGTCTTTTCCCACATTAACCATAACACGTTATAGGCTTTCGAATTCAAAGACTTGTAAACGGTTGCATGACTATGCTAATCAAGCAGATGTGCTTCCTTATAAATAATATTAATTGAATCAATTCCTAGTACCTGTAGAAGCTCCTTGTTGATGACTGCATGTAAAAGATGTGATGAATAATTTAACTTTTAATACTGAATAGTTCACTAAGTGAGCCAAATTTTTTAATGATGTTTTTCATATTAGCGGAATATTTGTTAGAATTATAAGTTTATTCCAAAAATTTTCACAAATTTGTTCGAAAAGAGTTTGTTTCTTAGAAGCAAAAAAAACTTGACAAAGTTTTAAAACTGAATTACTAACTTAACAGAGAAAAGTGAAGTTTTGATTCAGTCTAGCAAGTTTAAATAATTATCATTTGTATTTTAAGAATTAATCTTAAAAATTACTTTTCAATGGAAAGATCTATGACTTTTTATTAAAAGCCACTTAAAATTTTAAAGTTTTTATGTATTTATTTCCAATAAGACTGAAAATAAAAAGGAATATGTCTCTTAAAGATTTCGATGCCCCTTTAAGACCCAGCCCGCTCGATTGTGCGGACGAATTCCTTTCTCTCTCTATCTCATTTTTTTGCAATTAATTTACTCCTTTATGCATTTATTGAGGGGAATGGAATTTTCATCCTTTATATAGATATCTACAACCATATCACCCCCCTTCCAAAAAAATCTGAATTTCCTGGTGGGTGTTTGCAAAATGTAATTTTAAATTTTAAATTTTTTTAAAAAAATAATAAAATTTTTATTGTATTTTATTATATTTCATTGAATAGTATGCTAACTTAAAAAAACACTTTTTCAAGTGTCTAAAACAGTGCCTCTGAAACTTTCAATATTTTCTAAACAATTTTCAGTAAAAATTCATTGAGTCTCCCTCATACAACAATGTAATGAATGAAATAATAATGTAAATAATATACTTCGATTCTAAAGCTATAATGCAACTTTAATTAAAAGCTGCAAAAATTATCAAGATAAGTATTATATTTTGTATATAATTTTGTGAATGATAAGCCATGGAAGTCATTAATAATTACTATATTTATATTTATCCAACGCCCGTGCTTGGTGTTTTAACCATTTGACGCCGAGCCTCCCAGTACAAACTAACGATGCCGTTAGTCGGGTATTCACCGAGTCCAGTGCTTTGGAGGAGGTGGTCGCCATCCATTTCGGCATGGTCGCTGAGTGGGCAAGGCTTGTAAGCAACCAGGCCAAACCAGGGGAGGTGGGCTCCTAAAAAGTCCTGTCCGATGATTCGGCGAAAGCGGGCAAACAACCTCTGTTCTCCCCCGTTGCATCGGGATTGAACCCACAGTGGCCAGAGTTTCCCAAGGCTTTTCAAACAGTCTGAATATGTATTTTATTTTTTATTATGTCAGAATGTATTTTGTTTTACTTCCTTTCAGTAAATTTAATAATTGTTTTAAACCTTTTATGTTCGACTTTTCGATATGCTCGCGACTCCCAGGTAGGGTTATCAAGCCCCAGTACTGGGCGTGCCTACAGTTTGAGAAACGCTGCTCTAAAAGGAAAATAATTCTCACTCCAGAAAAAATTTCTAATTAATGAATAAATTAGATATTCTAAACTTATAGATTCCTTGGACGATGATTATGCTACTAACAAAATACAAAAAAGCACGCATAGTGAAGGCGAATCAAATTTAGGGCCATGTAGGGGTAGATTTGAAAACTGTGAAACAGTTCGAAATACGATGGGAAAATGTAGTATTTATTTATGCTTGTCAAAATTAAATACATGCTTTAAAAATTTCCATAGTAAATAAATAACGAGTCCTCTTAAAAGTATAAATAATACACTAAAAAATTCCTGATTTGTGACAATTTTAGTTGAATCAAGCTTGTTTCTTCTATCAATTTAGAGCCAAAAATGTGTAACTCGTAAAATTTCGCCTGAGACAAAAGTCCAACCCACATGCTCGTGTGGGTATTCTCTCCTCATTCCAAGGGTCAAAGATTTTTAATTATTTTTTCCAGTGTCATTGGGGTTATTATAGCATTAATAACCAGAAGAATTTAGTATTTAAAGACAAAATATTTCGGATATTTCGAGATATTGTAGTTAGTATATAAATGTCTTTTTCTTGTGTAGTTAGGATACATCTATAAGTGTTTACTTGAATGAAAATGCATGTTTGATTCACTATTGAAACATATATTAATTTCTATTAAAATTGCTACAACCATATCACAATAGACAAAAAATATTTCTAATAGATTCTTCAAAACAAATAAATAATTTTATGTAAAATAATCTATTTCCCACTCACTATTAGTTACGTTGACAAAAACGATATTATTTGTAATACCATCTACAAAACTCCCTCAAAATTCCAAACCATACCCGTAGTATAGTTTAGAGATTGCGAAATTTTTCGGGTGTTATATATTGAAGATTACTTTGCACACATCTTCTTCGGAATCGAAAGAAATAAAGTTCTATATTTTGGGATGGAAGTATGAATGTCACACACATATTATGCATAAAAAGTAGCATCTACATTTCGGGACACAGTTGCATTTTATCCATCGTACTAAATTCTGAGAAAATACAAGGGATTACGTTTCATTTTTTAAATCAAGATATTTCTTTTTCGATATAGAGTTAGGTATTAAATATCTTGAAATACTGATACATTCAAAATCGTGTAAAATTCTTAAAATTCGGTTATTTTTACTAAAATTCATGCGGGTTAATGGAAACAGATTATACATGGTGTTCCAAAAATAATTCTCAAACTCTGCACAGATAGATTTCTCGTTTTATGTACAAAAAATGTCAAAAGAGCTCTACCTGTAGAATATATGGCTTACGAGAAAAATACGGTAAATGAATGAACGGATAATGATGTGTGATGATTCATAATAAAACTCAGGCACATTTCTTTGCTTCTGTGTATCATTGGCTGCATATGGCGTACCTCAGCCACTTGAGAGGGAGGATTTAGTTATATGACCATCACGATCACCAGATTTCACTACACTGGATTTTTTTATAATGGGTTACTTCAAAGAATTGGTGTGTGGAGACGTGGTGACTACACAAACAGACTCAGACACTCCTGAACATAATGCTTGTCTTTCGGTAGACACCGCAAGCTGGTGTGATGTGTGCACTCATCAATTTTACGACGCAATAAAGCCTGCTTCTATACGCACAATGGACACTTGAGCACTTGTCTTAGTAAATATTTGAAAATATTGCTCTCAGTGAGTCCAATACGGCTTGTACAGCATGCTTTGTTTTTCGTATTTTTCTCGTATTCTATGGAACGTACAGGTACTTTGGGAATTTTTTATGTACTTACAAGATACATCTAAAATAGTTATTAACTTTTTAAATGTTAATCGAAAAGTTACTTAAATATCATTAAGCAATAAGAAATAGTAAATAACAACGATGTACAGTTTCGTTTAGATATTGCTATATTTAAATTGAAAGCTTGTTCTCTATAAAAGAAAAAATGATTTTGTGCAGACCAGAATCTTGTGATATTTCTTCCATCAACTTCCACGAGTCCAGATTTAAAAACTATGCTCTGACAAATAGTGAAAATCAGTTAAATTTAATTAAATATAAAACAAAATAAATGAATTAGAAATTAACCACAAAAAATACAAAGAGCAGTATTAAAACTTATACTTTTTAAAGAATTTAATGGAATGGCAGTCAAAAAGTGAGAAAAGTAATTGTCAACTAACCAATGTGTGTGTAGATCTTAAATTCATGGAAAAAAATATCACTATTACTAGAATGTCGGAAAATATGCCTGTGCAGATAGTACCTTGTTACTTATTGGTAGTATAGATTTTATGATATGATTAGAGTTCCTATTTTTAATGTATAATAAATATGGGTAAAATAAGACCTTTTGTTTAACTTAAACTACAATAAATTTAATTGCATCCAATCAAAATATTTAAAAGCACATTCGGGACATACTTCAGACTGATATAATGCGAGTAACTATTTAAACAACCGAAATATGCATTTTTTCCCAACAGATTATATTACTTGTGAATCTATCTTTCTTTGCCGTTATATGCGTGGTTTGATTGTTTGTAAAAATTTGCAATTTTGAATTAAACATTACATTATTATTGAATTAAACATTACATTATTATTGAATTAAATATTACATTATTACTGAACTAAACATTACACTATACCCTTATTACGTTATAATTCATTATAAAAGATTAACTATGTTTTAAACAAAATTAGTGTTTTCGACTATAACTCAAATAAAATTGGTGTTTACGATTTGGATTTACAGATAGTTAGTAAAAATGTGCTTACTATAACATGTAACAAAGGTAATTTTAGGCAATATAATTGAAATCACTTTTTGTAATAGCGATTTATTAATCTCATTTTAGAAATATTACATTAAATATTTACTTCAAAAATAATATTTTAAGTACATAAAAATAGACAAATTAAAAAAAAATTTAGAAAATAATAATTACACTCATGTCCATAAATTAAGGATAATTCAGAATCACACAGAAATTGAACTCTAAAATAAAAAATTCACCTGTAGAATTATCACACACATCTTGAAGAAGAATATGCAAATTACAGGAAACCACCAGATGGCGCGGATGGTACATCACAATGACCAGAGTGTAAGAGAGGGGTATATAAGAAATGGTGGCAAAGAAGTAAAATTGTTCACAAGCGCTTTAAAAGCCTTTCAGTGCAATAACCGCATAGTTATGGCACAAAGGAAGCATTTGGATGATTTTTTACGTGGTAGAATTAACGGACGATTGGAATGTGGGCGTACCCAGCTGGAAGTATCCGAGGAACTTGGAATCGCCCAGAGTGTCATCTCCAGGCTTTAGCAACGATTCCTTGATGATGGTAATGTGAGTAGATGTTACAGCATAGGTCGCCCCGAGTTACAACGCCGAATGAGGACCGGTATTTGGCAGTTACTGCCAAAAGAAACACACGGAAAACAGCATCAAACCTATCTCGTTAGCTCTCTTCAGCTACCGGTACGACAGTTTCAAGGCAGACCGTGTACAGACACTTAGAACACATTGGTCTATATGCTGGTAGGCCTGTCTGATGTGTTCCCCTTACCGCAACTCACTGTCGCCTACGATTACATTGTGGGCACCGCAACAGTGGTCTTGTGTGATGTTTCCGACGAGTCCAGGTTTAGTTTGCAGTCTGGTTCTCGCCGGACTTTCATATGGAGAGCGCCAGGTACCCGTGACCACCAAGAGAACACCATTAAACGACACCATTACGGTGGTGCAGGATGGCTCGTTTGGGGAGGAATTATTCTTGGTCCCAGAACTGACCTGCATGTTCAGAGTGTAACAATGACAGGCCACATCTATCGGGATATTATTCTGGAACAACATGTACGTTTGTTTCGGGGCGCCGTGGGTGCTGAATTTCTGTTTATGGATGACAACGCCCGTCCTCACCGTGCAAACATTGTAGACGAATGCCTTCAATCGGAGGATATCACCGTATGGATTGGCCAGCATACTCACTGGACTTGAATCCAATAGAACATGTGTGGGATATTCTTGGCCGACGAATTGCAGCCCGTAAACCCCCTCCCACCTGTCTACCGGAACTTCGGAGGGCATTGCTTGATGAGTGGTGTAATATTCCCCAAGATCAGATTGATAATTTGATATTCAGCATGCGTAAGCGTTGTAAGGCCGTCATTGCATCGTCCGGGAGACATACTCCGTATTAACTATCATACTAACCATGTTAAACTGTTTTTTGTAAATAGGTTCTTTTTTGAAATTTGCTCCAGGGAGTAAAAATCGCAATTTTATTAATTATGTCAAACATATAGCATGTTTTTTGCTCTTCACCTTTTGTTTAATAAATAGACTTTACAAATAAGTCAAATTTGTTTTGCTTTTGTCTCTTTCTTTTCCTGAACTTTATTATCCTTAATTTATGGACATGAGTGTATACAACAGTTAATCTGTAAACTTCTTAAGAGGTATATTGTGACAGAAACTTTGTACTTTGCTTTTCTGCCGAAAGCGTATCGTGACCGGAAAGATAGAATACTCTTTTATATTAGCTTGTTTTATAATTATTATCCAAAATGAAACACGAAAGAAAACATGAGTCACAAAGTACATTAAGTGGATTTTATTTCGCACAGTAAGCCCTTATCGGCAGAAATACACTTTGTATAATGAATTTTGAGAGAAAAAAGTTCCACGAGGTGGCAGAAGTCGGCGTCACATTGGTCAAAAAGTCATGAACACTTCTGAATCAATGCCTCCTTGTCCCTCACAAACCTATCCAACTGATGAAGCATGTGGAAATCAGTTAGAGCCAGGACTGGAGAGTAAGTGAATGCTGCAGAAACTTATTTTCCTACTCCTGGATCCTTTGCCGGTTGCCAACTGAGACATGAAGTCTAGTTCCATTATGCAAGAGTATGGAAAATGACCTATCATAGACCATTACTGCTGATTTGATCAAAAGAGTCCAGCGACATTCATCCAATTGATGACGATACAAGTCCGTATTTATGATCTGGCCTGTTGGGTCACCAAGCAGAGACGAGAATTTTCTGTGGATATAAGATTTTTTGTGTATCTGTTTCAAAGGTTCGCTTTTATGCAGCGGCAGTGCTTTGAGCTTGCGACTGTCGTACAACACCCATTTTTCATCCACTCACGATACAAGAAGGGCTCTCTAACCTCTCTCTTCTGTAAAAATTTAAGGATCTCCAGGATTCGTAGACGTTTCTCAGTCGTTAGGGCATGTGGTAACCAAGTTACGAGCTTTTTAACCATGTACATAGCTGCCAAATGTAGGGATATTGTTTGTGGTTATACAGAAAGATTTTGGCTCATAGCTGTTGTACCATTGACACTCATTGGACCTCGAAATTCTGCCGAAAATAGTTCCCATCATACCACACTGGTCGACCAGCTGCAGGCCAGGTCAATCTCCATATTGCCGTTATGAAACGTGACAAGCAATCTACGGAATGTCCGCTCACTTGTAGTGCCTGCACCCCTTGCTTTAGCTGACTTTGTCCACTACTGCAGCCATTGAATTTTCCAGTCAAAACCAGCGCCGAATCATGATTCACACGTTGTGTTGCTCCAACATGTCCTTAAATGTTTCCAGTGCCTCAATTGGAATTCATATAGTGTGGGGACTTTTCCGCTTCCCTTTGTAGGGGGGAGAGTGAGGATACATCACAACTGTACCGGTTGATACGATCTTTAAAAGTTACCTATACTAAGTACGGTCAATTATGGAACAACCTCATAAAATTAAGTGAGTAGTACCGTTTATGTATTGTATTGTACCAATGAGCATTGAAAGATTTCAATAATTTTAAAATGGCAGTTTTTAGGTAATAAATAATTATAAAATAGGAATTTCAAGATTTTAATTTTATATGTATACTAGTATTCAAAATTAAGGAAATTTTAAGATTTAGTTGATTATCTCTAGAACTACTGGACAGAATTTAATGAAATTTAGTATGTACATAAAGTTGAAATAAAGCTAAAAAATAAATATTCAAAAATTAATTTACGCTTATGATTGTGCGTAACATTAGTCGAAGTCGGAAGCTATGAAACAGCAGTTTCCGAATAAAACAAAAAAAATGGTTAATAGGGGTTATGGCCTCTTCTCACAGATATACAGGCCTTACACTAAGATATTATCTTGAAAATAAGGGAATTTTTGATTTTCTGTGACAATTAAACCCAATCATTCAGCAATTCTGTTTTCAGGTCCTAGATGGCTCTCAGAAGTGGGTTGTGAGTTGCAATTGATTTCTTTAGAGCATCCCAGGCATGCTTTATAGGGATGAGGTCTGGAGATCTTACTAGTCAGCACATCCGGGGAATATCCACACTTTCCAGAAATTCGTTGGCCATATGATCTCTATATGGCCTTTTGTTGCCATCCATTAAAATAAAATCAGGGTCAAATGCACCTATGAAAATGTAAACATAGGGATCCAAGACCTTATTTCTGTACCTCACAGCAGTCACAGCACCTCTTTCAAAGACATGGAGGTGTGTGTGGCTATCGAATGTGATCCTACCCAGACCATCAAGCCTTCGTTGTCGTAATGATAGATTTCTCGGACATTGGATGGGAAGTAGTGGGTCTCCGGTTATCTCCATATAAAAGTTCGAAGATAATCACTGGTTGTGCTGAACCAGTATTTATGAGTGAAGCAAACGATCACCCATTACTCCATGCTTCAATATATATGGTCTCTCCATCATTTAAACATACTCTTCTGTTTGGAAAACAGAGAGGAACGCAAGCAACTGGTCTTTTTACAAACTTCCCTCTCTCATGAAGTTTTTTGGAAACAGTTTCCAATGCCACTTGGTTTCTGTGACCACATACACATCTCACGAGAAGCTTCTAGATGAATCTTAGAAGCTGTAGTACCTCTGTTATGCCCTATAATGGACAAATGGCGATCTTCTCTGGACTTCCTGGCCCCTCAGGGACTCAACTTCTTTAGGTGAGTACGGGTGTCACAATCCCGAGGTGCCCTAGTGATCTTTTCCTTTTCCCAAGGGGTTTACTGTCTTTGGTCTTCGGGGACATTGATGTAGGGTTAGTGCTACAGATATGGGAAGGCGGGCTTCCAGTTGGATTCTCACCCTGATGCTGTAGCGCTATATTCTGTGTGTACTCCAGGTAAGCGCCGTGCCTGACTATTGTCAGTTGACTGGCACACTGCCTCCCTTATTGGACTCCGTGGTGAGTGGAGGCACGCCAGGATGAAGTTTGTGTCGCGCTTATGGATCCAAGTATTCAGTGTCCGTGTAAAGGCCTTGTTTTACTCGGTCACAATCGACGATATCACTTTACGTTCAAGGTTTCTCATTTTGTCATTATCCAACAACGAAATGTCTCGAAAGTCTCTGTTTGCCATACAAAAAGCATTTAAAAGCATTGGCGGAGACAAGAAATCAGTTAGAAAATTACCTTCCGGTGATTCATTGATTGAAACGGCATCTGCTGTACAATCAAAATCTTTCTTGTTAGTGAAAACTTTTTTAGATTTCTCTTTAACAGGTACTCTTCACAAGTCATTAAACTCCTGTCGTGACGTCATTTCTGAAGTGGACCTGGTGTGTTCTTCAGAAGCAGATATTCTCGAAGGGTTTTCTGACCAGGGTGTTATTCATATCAGAAGAATTACAATTAAAAAAAAGATTCAGCCACCTTTCCTACAAAACATTGAATATTGACCTTCAATAGCCCTAAATTACCGTCAACCATTAAAGCCGGATACCTTAATTGTAAAATACGTCCGTACATACCAAACCCTCTGCGCTGTTTTAAGTGTCAGAGTTTCAGACACTTATAAACTACCTATCGCAGAAATTTTACGTGCTCCACACACACACAGATGTGCTTCTGTTGGACATTCTTTCACCAATTTCAGTCCAAACCAAAATGAATTAATTATTCACAATGCCATCCATCTGATTCAAAACTGTGTGTCTTAATTGGAAAATTGAGAAACAAATTTAGGAAATCAAAACTAATAAAAATATCTCTTAGAAGCACGAAAACGAATAGTCTCACAGGTGAACCAAACATATGCCTAGGCTGCCAAATCCTTAATTATAAACACGATTCCACACAAACAGATGAAACTTTTACAAAAATAGTATGTCTACCTTTAAAATTACTTCAACCAGCCTTATCCCTCTCGAAACAAAATATATCTGCATTTATTCCTACAATGTCCACATCGTCATCTCCCCCTCACACCTATTACCATTACCTTCCACTTCTACAATATCAGAATTCCAGCCACACACTACTACATTTAATACAAATATTCCCTCATACTTGGGGATCACGCAATAGTTAAAAAAAACAAGAAGGAATTTTCCAGCTAAATATACTAAAACAAATACCCCTCGTCTTCACCTTTCCAAAACCGAAATAGTCCAAAAGTTGCAGCCATTGCAGTGGAAAGTCTTGCAGTCAAAAAACGACCTTTAAAACCTCATAGAAAAAAGTGTACTCCGGACACCATATCTAACGCATTAGAAATAAAGATGGCGCCATATTAGCCCAAAAAGAGTACACCTGTACAAGACAAATCAGATGAAGAAGATATGCTTATATATGACGTTGAAGAGGAAGTAAACAATCACTTTTTAACTCCAACCAGCAAACGGAAATGACTTTTTTCCATCATACTTAGCGGATTTGTGATGGGTGAACTCCCCACCAAAATGTATTTATTTTTATTTTTAAACCTTTTTATGCGCAATTTCTGATTTTACATTTTATTATTAAAATTGATTTTATAATGCTTTTAAGGAATAATACACTTCGAATATTTAAAAAGTTGTTCGGCGCAGCTTAGCCAAAATTGGCTCTTGTGCCATAAATCCTACACTCACTGGACTTCGTGGATCTCGGCTGACCTTGCCAAGGTTTGCTTTCGATGGATCCGGAATTCTGAAGCTGTTTTCATATGTTGAACGCCTGGCGTTATATTGTATTCTCTACAAATCTGGATTTAAGACTGGCCTGCTTCTAGCCTATCTACAATTCACCACCTCATTACATCATCTTAACATATGTGTGGTTACCCATTTTTACTGTTTGAATTTTAATTTAACAGATTGCTACAAAAAAAATATAAATTCAGAAAAGTGTACTGGCAAACGAAATGCGGATTTCGACTAGCGCCCTTATAAATTCTGTTAATCGACTAGCTTAGGCTACACACATGTAGCCTAAGTATTTGACACACAATATGTATCTTTGTTTTGAAGCAGCATTTTTACATTTCGTTCAAATATTTTCATGAAATTCGTCAAAATATGCATATTTTCTTAGTTTTGAACACCGGTGCGTGTAGTATATATAATCATTAATCATGAATCATATGCTAAGTTACCCTAAAACTAACTTGCCTAAGAATAATAACAACACTGTATAGGTCAAAGTTAAATAACCACAGTAATATATCAGCAAACTCCTAATGGTAGGAACTAAGATTTCATGATAAAACATAAGGGAAGTCAACCTTCCCTTCAATTTGCCTATATCATCGGTTGAAAGGAAGAGAATGCAGTGTAAGGAAAATTTAATTAGTCTTTAAAAATATAGAATCTAAATACCACAATAAAAACATAATCTACAAACATCTTCCTCAACCTCCCCTCTAGAAAAAAAAAAGAGGAAACTGCACAAAAATAATTAAACATTAAATTTATTAACCGCAAAATTTTATGGGATTCCTTCAACCACACAGAGCCTGGTAAAACTTCTTAACTAAAGCCCTTAAAGGAAAAAAAAATGTTCAAAAACATACTTTAAAGAACACATTGTTAATTTAGTATTATAAACAATATAAAAATTTTAAAGAATACTCTATTGGAAAGAAAATACTTGCATAAATAAAATATAGCTATAGATACATAATACATATAGCTAAGTATATATATATAATGAGTTTAATTTTTTATCATAAAGGGAAGAAAATTCTAATTGTAGTTTTCCTTTTCATTTTAACAAATAAGTTTTATTTTGAAGCAATTATCATTATTAGTTGGAAAAATTGAACGTTACTAATAAAATTGCTTGATGTTTTTTGGGAAATTCGCCTGAATAAACTATACTGAATTTATTATTATTTTTATGTTTTTACTTATCTTTTTATTCTTACTTTAGGAATAATTAAGAAATTCAGAAAAATATTAAGTACAATATTCTTGGAATATTCTTAAAAATGTTCTTGATGTTTTAACATAAAAATATTTTTCTGATTTTTGATGTAAAGGATTTTTTCTGATGAAATTCTAAGCTCCAAATATATATTTCTTGTAATAAAAATGACATGAAAGTGAATTAGTTACTATTGAATACTTGTATATTTTTCATGCGAAGGGTTCGTGGGTTTTAGTTATGTTGGTACTAAAGCTCCACCCCATAGATGGGTGGTTAAAGCCCAAAGTATTCATGTTGCATGGTGCGGCAGTTTGGTGAGTGCGGTGCTAGATCAGCAATCGTTTTCTTCATTTGAACGGGGCTCAAAATTAGGAGTTCTTTGGCAAACTGTCTTCATGTTGTTCAGAAGTACCACGCTAATGTAAGCAAACAACCTATATAAACAATGTATTAATCATTATTTTTCAAATGAATACATAACAATAAATATGTAACAATTATTTATTACTTAATAAATTACTACTATACTAAATCACCCTAAATGTTATATTATGTGACAGAAATGAAACTCAAGAATAAACTAGAGTCGTGATTTCAAAATTCATTATCTGAAATAAATGAGGTGACAAAACCAACGACAGTTCGGATTGAAAATTAGTTGTCATCTTTCATCATTACATCGTGATTAAGTGTAGTACACCACTGCTTTAGATGCGTTCCTAGATTAAAATTAGCTGCTTCCGTTGACTGGTTACCATTCTCACATACATTGAATAAAAATCATCTATCACATTATTTATTAGAGGAATTCTTTGGTTATGAAATATTAGTTCAACATGTACATAAATTTGCAAAATAATTCTTGATTTACAAAATTTGATTAATAAAACCATGATTATTATCATTATTTGGTTTGTATGTAGAAAAGAAGTCATACCTGCACGTTTTTCAAAAGATCTTACAGCGGATTATAGTTACAGAATCAATTAAAATGGATTTGAAATTTTAAAAATACTTTTAGCCTTTTTAAAATCTGTGTCGATGTTTTAATGAATGTTTCTTTTAGTAAAGACTTGGTATAATACATGGAAGTGCATGCGTTAGCACAGCTCAGCTTACCTTGTCATTGCTTCGTCTGAGAAATTCAAGCTAATTCAATTTCGAGGCTAATTGATATTTATCTTTAGTGACAGATTTAACAAAATTGAAGGAAGCATTTGGATTGAAACTTCTGTTTTTATCATTAAAATAATTTGAATTTATAAATCATTAAACTTTTTAGAGAAATTATCATTATTAGCGTTTAGTGTCTCTGTAACATTTTAAATTAAATATGAGGCTATTATCTTCTTTCTTTTTTGACTAAAACAATGTCATTATATATAATTTCAAAATTTTTTCTTTTTTTTTGTATTGGAAAAAAATCTAGATACTGCGTAATTAAATCTAAAATATTTTCAAAAGTAAAGTTATATTCTTTTTTAAGATAAGATTTCAAGCACAATACACTAGTTTTGAAATTTATAACTCATTCTTGTCCTTTTATGTTTCTTTCAAAAACTAAAATATTTAAACATTTGAGCATCGTACACTACAGTTAGGGAAATTAAACACTATGAAGGAATCACGAAAATCAAGCAAAATTAGCAGGACATGCATTCAATTAGTGAAATCGATTGAAAAAGATCGTGCATGTTTAGATCGAAGAACAATTTTAAGCTTCAGTGATTCACATATAAACAGCACTATATAGGTGGTAAAAATTCGTGCATGATTGTTTGGCTGCCGTAAACGATTGATTATAAGCCAGTATGTGCCTCACGAAAATCTGTAGTGTCACATAAGTAACAAATGTTCGAACGGGACTACATGATGGAACTCCATGAGAGTAGACTTCCTTAATTTGAAATGACCTCAAATACGAAAGGAATTTTTTTACAGTGATGTATGCTTGAAACAAATGGATTACAGAAAACAAAATATGAAATATCGCAATAAGCCATGCAATAAAGCGTCATCTTAAGCAACCAACAGGTAC
>BMAO01019788.1:0-40340 GCA_019973975.1 Trichonephila clavata | reverse complement strand
TATAGAATACGGTAGATTGTTCCCTTCCCCTTCAAAAACTGAAGCTGTTATTAATTATCCAGATCTTAAAAATATTAAAGACGTTCGCCGATTTCTTGGTCTTACTGGCTATTTTAGAAAGTTTTTACCCTCATATTCGACCATAGCAAAACCTTTGAGTGACCTCCTTCGTAAGGACTCCCCTTTCCAATTTTATGCTGAACAGGCAGCATTTCAAAAATTAAAATACTTACTTTCCCAACAACCCGTTTTAAGTATTTTTAATCAAAATTCTCCCGCTGAGATTCACACTGACGCGTCAATTGACGGTTTGGGTGCAGTATTACTCCAAAAATCCATACATGACAATAAGTTTCACACTGTATTCTACATGTCAAAAAAGACATCAGACAATGAAAGAAAGTACACTAGTTTTGAACTAGAAGTCCTTGCAGTAGTTGAAGCACTTAAAAAGTTTCGCATCTATGTACTAGGAACATCATTCAAAATTATTACTGACTGTGACGCCCTCGTCAAAACACTAAGTAAAAAAGAGCTTAACCCCAGGATAGCCAGATGGGCACTTTATCTCCAAGAATTTAACTATACAATAGAACACCGTACAGGCTCAAAGATGGCTCACGTGGATGCTCTCAGTCGACCTCCACATTGTATGCTAATCCAAAATAGTGTCCATCTTCAATTTATTAAAGCACAACAGGCTGATGACCAAATAACAGCGATAAAGACGCTTCTAGAAACAACGCCGCATGATAACTATATCGTAAAAAACAAACTTCTGTACAAAACAGTCAATGGCACCGAATTACTAGTGGTACCTGACGAAATGCAGGCTAACATCATTAAAACTGCACATGAACGTGTTTATTTTGCTGTTCTACGCACACAAGATTTAATTAGCAAAGACTTTTACATCCCACGACTTAAAGACAAAGTTGAAAAATGCATTCAAAACTGTGTTACATGCATTCTCACAAACCGGAAACGTGGTAAACAATATGGCATGCTTAACCCGATAGAAAAAAATGACTTACCACTCCATACATTTCATCTAGATCATTTGGGTCCCCTAGCGACAACTTCTAAGAAATATAAGCACGTTTTTGCAGTGATAGACGCATTCAGTAAATTTACATGGCTGTATCCCACTAGATCTACGGACGCTGCAGAAGTCATAAATCGATTAGAAAACCAACGACATGTCTTCGGAAACCCCGCTAGGATTATCACTGATAAAGGATCCGCATTTACTTCCTCGCATTTGAAGATTACTGTAATAAGCAAAACATCCTTCATATCTCCATTACAACTGGTCTCCCAAGATCTAATGGCCAAATTGAAAAACAAAATTCCACCATCATTGCTGTGCTGTCAAAACTTTCTGTCGACGATCCTGAGAAATTGTACTCTCACGTACCCCACCTGCAAGAAATCCTGAACTCAACTTTTCAAAGAAGCACCAAGATGACTCCATTTGAACTCCTTTTCGGCACCAAGATGAAGTCTTGCCAGGACATTGAGATAGTCCAACTTCTTAACGATGAGATTACAGCTCAATTCCAAGAACAACGTGATGCTCTCCGTCAAGATGCCAAAAAGCAAACCTACAAAGTTAAAGATGAGAATCGCCGCACGTACAATCTCCGGCTCAGACAAGCTCATAAATATCAACTACACGACCTAGTAGCAATTAAACGCACTCAGTTTGGTCCAGGCTTGAAACTTAAGAAAAAATACCTCGGACCATACAAAGTTACAAAAGTCAAGCACAATGACGTAGAAAAGTGTGATTTCGTCAACGGACCATCAAAAACGTCTATTTGTGCAGAATTCATGAAACTCTGGCCAAACCAAATTAACTCTACATGATTTCTCCATTAAAAACTGTTCACAATTTTTCTTCCTGTGAAAGACTTTCGTTATAGACATTATCAGCAGACTTTTTTATTTATTTATTTATTTTTGCTCCCATTTTTTTTTGGAATGACTAACATTTTCTTATTTCATTTTAGTACAAATTTAAGTATTTAGAAGTACGAGTATCTTGCTTGAATATGTTCCTTATTCCAGATTCTTATTTTAGCCTTGATCTTATTTGTATCGTTAAAATACTTTGTTTTACCCCAGTGGTAATGTATGAAATTTTTCCTATTTATCAATTACTTTAAATTTGCTCATTTTTCAGTATTTTTGTCAATTTTTCTTTGATGATATTTTATGTTGTGTGTAATTCTTTTATCAACTGTATATATTTTTAATATTTTATTACTATATATCTGTACCATTTTATCATTGTAAATAATCAGGCGAGGTCGCCTTCCCGGCCATGATGGCCGATGTAGGGTTGGATATGTGCATTGTCACAACCCCTGTTACTTAGGGTGGAGCAGTCCACACTGACGTCACACCCCGCCAGGAATGTCCGACTGAATGACACACGGGAAATGACGTAGACGGAGGTTAGAGACGCTAAGCTCTAGACGTTTGGTGTTTAATATATTTTAAATATTTCATCCTTCATTTTGTTAAATAAAGCACTTATCATCATTAGGTTGTAGTCATTTTCCCATAATAATGCTTATAAAATGAAACATTGCTCATGCTGCATCGCAAAAAATCTTCTGTAAATTTTGCTTCCAATAATTCTGAATTATGAAAAGATCTGGAAGATAATTATGATACATCAACAGCTATTTTAAATAACTATATGTTATTACCGGAGCACCTTAAATTGTTAAAAGCTATAAGGAAGATTATTGAAAGAAAATTTGCATGTTTTTCCCTTTTGGTTCTACATATATATGTAAACAAATTTTTTCACATAAAAGAAAAAAAAATCCACCAAGAAGTTGTTTAACAACTGAACATTCAGAAACATGTCAAATTAAAAGTCACAAATTATACCCCTGATACTGCAATATTAAGATGAACTTTGCAGGGACAAAGTTTACATAACAATTATAATTTTTTTTATTTAATCACATGACAGAAATACTTATATTTTATGTTTTTTATCTTTTATTTTAATAAATATTCTTGAAATGCATAATTCATAATATATGTACAATTTTAACTTTTCATTTACGTTGAAGAATAGCTATATTTTATGTAACTAAATATCTTTAAATAATGCATAACAAATATATAATGGAACTCTAAATTTGTATATTTAACCTCTGTTTAACTCTGCATGCATTGCTGCAGGAATCAGATTGTTTTAAATACTGCATAGTACCTTAAATTATATAGGTATATTGGTTTGGCACATCACAGCTATATATCCCCTGCACTAGCAGTGTTCTATTCTTAGAGCCTTTAATCATCAACAAATTAATAGAATCATGTAATTCAGTAATATTTAAGATTTATTTTGACAACAGTCTTATTTTTATATTAAATCTTCATAAAGGACTCATCTTGACTAATCTTATTTAAACAACATTTGAGTGGCATGTTATATGCAAGAAGAAATTGGTGGTTGTTACACTTATAAATCCTTCAATTCATTCATCTGTACCATTAGTTCCCAACCTTTTTTGAACTGGCGCCCCCTTTTCTAATGAATATTTCGATACCGCCCCCTCCCACTCTATAGAAATAAGAGTGTACATAATACATGGTGAAGACAAGAGTTGAGTTTAAAAAATACCCTATTACTAAAAGAATATATTTTTTAATTTAATTCTTTTTACAGACCCAATTTTTTTACTTGTGTATCTGAAATATCTTTTCCCACAAATATATTTAAATGTGTAACATTATATATTTTAGTCATAGGCAGGATATTGTTGGAATTGAAATGCACGCTACTGAATTTCTTCTTCATTTAAAAGAGTGGAATAAAAGTTTTTGCTTATCTGTTATAAAGACAAGCAGGGGTTTTGATGATACGAAGTAATTCATAATAAACTATTGCTTTCAAAATAAATATAAATTAACAGTTTCAGCCTTTAAAGAATCACGTTAATTCCTGGTTAACATATTTAATAATGTTTCTTGGATAACATACGTAATGAAATGCAGTGGACGAAACATGTTTCCTACTGCTCACAGACAAAGACAACACGTGCGCTACAGAAATTAAAATGCACTATATCATTCAATTTAATGTAGTTCTGAGTGTAATGTAAGTTTTTCATCCACTTCCCGAACTACTGGAATATGTGAATTTTCATACATGTGATATAGAAATGATTTACATACAAACAACATAAAGTAAACAGTATTAAAGTTTACTTTTGTTAGTACATAATAAGCATGTTTTTTAGTCCTTTTTGGTTAATCTGCCCGAGCCCCACTGTGCCATCTCAACGCCCCCTAATTTTCTCTGGGTCTTTTACTGCCCCCCTGAAAGCCTCAAACGCCCACAAGGGAGCGTTATCGCCCACGTTGAGAATCTATGATCTATACAAAGGTTTTGAAAAGCATCATAGCTCATTAATTTAAATTCATAAATAAAGATCCTGGAACATTTAGAATTATATCAGATTTATATTTTTGAGAATAGTGATTCAAAATCTGAAATCTTCAGAAATATTATAAGTGGGGAAAAAGTGAGACTCGTTAACTATTGAGTAAGAATAGTTTGAGTTTTTTTTAACAGCTAAATAACCAATAATCTAGAACCAGGAAAATAATAAATCAATGATAAAGAAATTTCTTTTTAATAAAATTATAATAAAAAATTTTTTCCTGCTTTAAGAAATTACTATTTTCAACTGCTTTTCAATTCCATAAACATAATTATTTCGTGTGAATGATAATGCAAATTCATGGCAACTACCATGCATACAAAATTATTTAAACTTTTTAAACCATGCAAAAAATATATAGATAAATAATTTTTAAAATTTACAATTAGAAAAAAAAATTGAAAATTAAAAGCATGAATGATCTGTGAATATTTAATGTCATAATTGCATAAATTGTATGGTCTAAAGTAATGTAAGAGAAGCCAAATAAATTTCAGGTTTCTTGATGCATGTGATTAAAAAAAATATTTAAATTTACATTTATTGAATATAAACTAAAAATATAAATAAAACTTTATTTAAAATATTAAACGTCAAATTTACACAATATAAATTGTCTTGTAGAGAAATGCAATAAAAAAGGTGTGCTAATAACTGCAATGGTGTCATAAATAGTTCCATAGTTACTTGCAGCCTTACCAAAGAGAGCAATGTGGAATGAGAACACAATTCTGGTTGTGAATAACACTGCAATGTTAACACAGCACTATTTTCTTGATTTATGGATCCAAACTGCTGTATTTAACAGCAGAAATACCACTCCTAAATGGCAAAAAAAGAATGCCTTAATTCAAGTGAAAATTCACAATATAATAGCAAAAATGGCAAATGTAAATTCGCCTTCGGAATGAAAAATTACACAAAACTTCAATAATTTTTATTTTTGAAAAAAAAATTTAATTTCCAAATATAACAATGTTTTTCCACCAATAAAATACAAAATTTAGCATTGGAAAATATTAATTTTGGTTAAAACTTGACAAATATAAATTTCTAAAGTTTCTTAGTAACTACTGGAAGGTTGTAGATACAATTAAAAAGAGAAGATTTTAAATTTTCTTTGCTGAACTTGAAAACTAAGCAAATGATTTAAATTATTAGGTTTACTGACTGATAAATTAATTTTTAAATTGGAACTTGCTTACAAGTGGACTTTCTGATAAACTCTTACGACTAATATGAATTTAAAATTGTGACTCTGTTATTGAAAAATTAACAAAATAGTTTTAAATTCAATATTGTACCTGTTTAATCTAATCTACACCAGTAATACCCAACCTTTTTATCTTTGAGGACCAGTAAACGTTTGATACTTTTACTGCGGCCTGCTGAGGGTGCAACATTGATTGTTTTGATTTAATCATTTTAATTTAATTGTATTTAAATATGCCTTCAGAATAAAATACAGTTGCACCAAAAAATGAATATAAGTAATTTAACATGGAATATAAAGTGATTTCCATGGAAAGTTACACAAATCCTAGAGAAATGCACCACAGTAAATAAAATAAAAATTTAATATTGCTAGAGTGGCCTGGAACCATTTGATCCACAGACTGGTACCGGTCAGCAGCCCAGGCATTGGGGATCACTGATCTACACTATTAAAATATGAGAGTAAATAATTCAAGAGTAATAAGGCTCTCACGGACATGAATGCAGAAAAGTACCGAAAGATAGGGATTAATCTAAAGAATCCACTTTGACTATTTAAATTCTGAAATAAAAATTAGTTAGAAATTTAAACTTGAAAATGATTACCATTCCTTTATATTGACATGTATCATGCAGATTCTGAAAAATGACAGGGGAAGATTTCTGCTATTTTTAAAGTGCCCTCCATCCCTCTGCTCTGAAGTCAAATAAAAAATATTATTCTGGGATCCGATAAATCATTCATTTTAACAGGACTCAGCATAATCTTTTTAATAAAATATTTTTTTCTATTTTTCAAAAACAAGACGATTTTTTTATGTGCTCCCACAGATGGAATGTTTGAATAACCCCATACTACTTTCTCTTATTTCATCATGATCAATCAAGTTTATTGAAGCTGCTATCCTTCCCTTCATACTAAAGTCAGACAAAAAAAATAATTCTGAAATTAGACAGATCATTCATTCCTTTAAAACATGGCATATACATTTTACAAAACAAAAGCAAAAAAACACAATTTTTATGTTTTTTTTATCAGTCGATTATGACACTTTTTTTGTAGAAGGACTGTTTGAACCACCCTGTATCTCTATTCATTGTTGTAATTTATTGAGATTATGCATTGGGAAAGAGCACACATTGCTCTCTTTGACTCACTTATTTCAGATAGCCTATACAATTCTTGTACATAAAGTATACGAGTAATAATCAGAATTCATATATTATATTTAACTTTTAGTAAATTCCATATGAAAGAAATTTAAGTGCACTCAATATTGAATGTTTAATGAGAAAGTTATATTTATTCTATTGATTATGTTTAGTTCAAAATTTTAATGTATAGTATACCTGGCATTTTCTCAAAACTATAAAGTCATGGATTTTAGCACAGCAATGTTCTTCAAAAATTCTTTGAAATAAAATTTAACTAAAACACCAAGAATTTCTTTCAAAAAAAATTATCAAAATTGTTTAATTTTTTTTATACCAAATACAAAAATAAATTGAGAAATCATTCGATTTTCTAGAAAAAAGTCAAGTTTATAAAACTCTTGCAAAGCGATTTTTAAAAAAATCATGATTTTTTAGGAGCAGCAAATTATAACAGGAAAAAGGTTAAGAGAAAAAAAAAGCAAAAGTTTATATGTTTCTTTTACAAAAAAAATTATACTTTCTTAACAATTCTCAAAGATCAAAATATATATGTGTATAAATGCATGCATACATAATCAAATGGTACAAATAAAATTATATAAAGGTTTACGATAATCTATGAGCAAAATTTGATATTTCTTTACTAACATTCATTGGAAATTTTAGAAATAATAATTTTTAAATATAAGAATAAATTAGACAGGATTAACACATGGTTAATTTATCACGGAAGTTATTTAAATATAGTAGCCATTTCATTCAGAATTTTACAGCTAACTTCATTGCCTTCAAAGAAATTCCTATAAAAAATGACTTTTCTTTCAACTTTTTTATTATGTGAAGTATTTGACAATTGACTCTTAAGAATCATTGTTCCTTCTTTCTGGGCATAGAACACTTAAATTATGATGAAAATATCAACAATTACAACTGCTTTGATTTTAGCAGTCACAATACAACACAATAAAAAAATGCAATGTAATTTCATATAAATGTGGATACGTTTATCACAAAAATATTTAAATAATTATTTCAACAAACCAAACTAAAAATCAAATCAATGTGATTTAAAATGTCACATTATTCAAAATATTTTTCTATTGATCTTTTAAATAAGTATTTTTCATTCAATGAAATTTTAATTGTGGTTTAAAAATGTTGCTTGAAAATATAAAATCACATATCTTTTCATGATACCGTCTTTTTTTTTAAAAAAAAGTTGGGAGCTTGTTAAAGCATTTCTTATACATAAATTTTGAATCAAAATGTATGTTTTAATAGAAATAAACTTTTTTTATAATCATTGATTTTTCATTTAATGTATACTAAGAGATCATTCATGATCAATTAAGATACCAATAAAAATTCTTAATAGCATGTAAAGAAAGAGAATGTTAACAAAACAGTACATTAAATCTTTCAACACAGCAATCTAATTTGTTACATTTGTTCAAAAGCATTAAACACATAAATAATAATAATTCATGGGAATAATTGACCATTTTTAAAGAATTTATCAAATAATGTAAAACAAAATACACATAATTTCTAGATTAAAAGTAGGGGGAAGGAGATCTTTTCAGCATAAAAGAATAAGTATCAATACATGGAATGTTTTAAGTCTGTATATATTTTCTAGTCATATCACATAATAGGAAATTGGAAACATAAGCTCTTGAACACAAATATAATTCAGTTGTACTTTTTTAAACATATTAAAATATAGTTTACAATCAATTGGATTCTAAAAGAAGATACAATAAATAGAGTTCAAAATATACATATTGAGCAATAAATGCAAAAAGACAAAGATCTGAAATACAAATAGAATTGTTCTTGTAAAATGAGCAATTGCAACTTGATTTATATACTTTTTTTAAAAATTAATTGAATTGATTTAATCAGGCAGATTTGTTTATGAAATCAATTTCAATACATAGGCATAAGGTGATAAGCATACTTGTCCTGTCTGCGATAACACATCCTCCAAAGTGCATAAATGCTCACTGTTGCAGTCACAACTGCTGCCAATATGAAGAACCAGCCAATAGTAACTTCTGTGAAAGTAAAAATCAAAGTTTTTCAAATTACATTAAAATATCCATGAACTCCATATTCCTGAACAAAATTGATACATGCATAATTGACTTGCACAGTTTACATCTATCAATTGTTATTAAAGAGTTTTCTATCTGAACTGAAACAAGAGACATTTTTAAATATTATCCTTTCTTTTTAAACACACAAAATGTTTTGCACAATAAGATACCCCATAAGTTCCTGTTTATGCTTTTGAAAACAAATTTAATGTTAAGTAGAAAAAGCAAAAATAAAAACTGTTCCCAACTACTACATGCAGAATTTATATAGCCTCTTACATAGAGTTAATAAAATCTCCAGTAAAAAAAATAACTTCCAGTAATTTATTTCCCATTGTTTTAAAATTTATCAACATTAATGATTTATTTTTTAAAAAAATAGCATTATTGCTAAATTTTGAAAATATAAATAAAAACCACTGCAAAAGTGTGATGTATTCTTTACTAAGATGGATCACTAAAGTTAATTCGATAATAATTGCACAAAAATCAAAAAATACAAATATGAAAAACATGCATTAAAAAAAATACTCGATCAATCAATAATTTGATTAGATTTTTTTATTAATATTGCACTCCGAAATTATACTAGAACTGTTAGCAACGAACACAGGTTAAAAATTACAAGATTGAATAACAAGGATGATACCAGAGCTGACACCTCATTATCCAAACATCCACAACCTGCCAACATGAGGACTCAAAACCTTAACAAATTTAATGTGCATACATTGTCTAAATGGCAGGTCTTTAATGACACTAGGACATGACAGGAATAAGATTGACAGTGAATTTGCGACCACATGAACAATACCATTTTCAGAATAAGCACAGATAAAATTACTGATGATATGCATCACAGGGGATACAGGCACAGCAGCTGCAGCCTCCGATCCCCTATTTTGAAATGTAGCATGGCTAGAATCTGAAGTCTTGAGTTCATGGAGTATGCATGATTAGTGGAAGGAAAGGGTCAAAGGGAGGAGTACTTGAACCCACAACTCAGAAAACATTAGACATTAGTTAGCAATGACAAATACTATTCTACCATGGCCACAATTCAATTATTAAAGTAGTGAAGTTAGTATATAAATAATACCAAAAGAAAAATATATATCATAATTAAATAAGTTTTCAGAGAACATTTTTATATATATTGTGACAGGATGTACAAAACTTAAAACTATTTAGCTAAATTGGCATTCCTCTCATTACTAAATTTAAATGTTGAAAAACTGCTCGAGACACAAACTCTCCTGATAGTAAAAAAAAATTATACAATTTCATCATACAATATCTGTACACTGCAATTTGCATCTATTTACATTCTACGATTACACTTTTATATAAGTAAGTATATTTCCGTTATTACTTTTCTTTTGAGTTTCAGCCTTACTCTGAGCATCACGATTACATGACGATTTAAACATCAGATTTTTCACTAAAATTTCAAAACTTCATTTTAATTAAAAAATAAATTAAATTCCAAATGAAAAAACTATGCATCGTTATAAAACTATTTCAGTTTTCAATAAATCATATTATTGCCATTTATCTTTTAAACTATAAATCACTACACATTTAAAGTATTAATATAAACCTGGCTAAAATTGTTTGAAATATTTTAACTAATAGGTTTTAATGGAATAAGATAGACAAAAAACAATCTGAAGTATTTTAAATGCAATAAAACAGAAAAATACAAGTACATTAAAATATTTAAATAATATACTGTAAATCTATGAAGTTAGAAAAAGTGTACAAGACACACAAAAACTCACAAAATAAATTTATACAATTTCGTCATACCTTATGTGTACACAGCAATTTATATACATTTTCAAATACAGTTCTATGATCACACTTTTATGATTATATAAACATCTTACAAACATAAACATTATGTTAAGAATTCTTCTACAATTACACACAATACAAAAAAAATATATTTTTCATAATTTGAAGAAAATTTTATCTTTGGCACAATCATTTATGTATTTTTCAAAAACAGCTATCTAAAAGATTAATTTTATGAAGATTCTCTTTGTAAAAATTTAATTAAACTCACTTCTTTCTTTAATTTTATCAACAAATGATTTATCTAACTGGCATTCAGCATCCCAATCACCTGGCATTAATGGACTAGTATAATTGATAAAATATTCAAGCGGGCAGTATTCAGTACACCCTTCTAGAATCAACACATGAGGTGGATCAATTTTTTCCTCTGGTTTGGATGAGTTTTGATATAATAACCGTAAAGTCTTTTCGCCATTTGACATTTCATGCAGTTCAAACAATAAAGCAGAACAATATGGAGGTGCATTCATATCAAACAGATTCAAAGCATCCAGAACAATGGCAATATTTGTATCATGCTAAAAAGAAAAAATATGTCAGGTTTGAAAGCAATTACAAATTACATTAATTTTAAGTGAATCTTCAAAAGTCTAAAATAGTTTAGTAGCAACTATAAAAAGATACATAATTTATATATATTTTAACAAACTAATATTAACACATAAAATCAAAACAGAATTAGTCTAGTATGATAAAAAAATTAAACTTACTTTGTATAATTAAAACAAGGCAAAACATTGATTTTGAAAAAACAAGATCATTTCTCACACTTGGTGTTAAAAATTTAAAGGAACAAATATAGTAATATAACATAAAATGTAAAATAACATTTCAGTCAATATTATACATATATGTATATACTTTCATATTATATAACAAGTGTTTCACAACTGCATATCTTTTCATAAAATATTCCTTTTTAGTCAAATAAATTTCAAAAAGGACTTTATATCAATACTTTAAAATACAATAAATCAAAAATCTATGCATTGCTTCATTTTTAATTAAAAAAATTGAAATGTTAGCAAATTTTAACACTAGGCAATTAATTTCTGATATTTTACATGAAATTATATTAGTATGTGATATCTTTTGAAAGGGAAATATTTTTAAACAAAACTTTAATGATATTACACTTTTAGCCATAAATTGCAAGATGCACAAATAGTTCTTACCTCACAAAAGATTCTTTATATTTACACCAAATAAAAAATTTAAAGGCCCTCTAAATAACATGTATGCAAACTCAAAAAAAATATTTTAATAATTATTCTAAAAAACTTTAGTCACTTATAGTTTTCAAAAGGAATAGTTCCAGAATTATTGATTAACTGACAAAGTTTAGATAATTTGAAGATCATTAATCATTTACATTTTTTTCTACAATAATAAAAATAAACAGAACAGATATATCAAAATTCCAAATTTTTAAAGAGGAAAAAAGTTACATCAGATAGGTTAAAATACTCACAGCAGAATAAATTTGAAACTTTAAATCAGGAGTATCTCCATTAATTTTGTCATTCATTTTATTTATGATTCTTTGCAGAAGAGGACCTACATAAAAAAAATTAAATGTAACTTCTTAAACCTTCTACTTAGGAAGGATGTTTATAATTTTTTTTAATATTTTCTTAATTCTTACATTAGAAAAAAAAAAATCAAATTTCGTTTTTTTATGGGTCATGAATAATCTTTATAAACAATGTTTTTGGAATCATGCAATAAAATACACACAACTTTTATTTATCTTATTTATAATTGTTTAACAGTATTATAAAATATTTTTGTGTTACAATGTAACCATATAAATTCTTGTGTTATGGTATTGGCAAACCCAAATCCATGTTTGGTGATTACAATTGATGAAAAAAAATTCAAAAGTTTCAGACAATGACATAATTAAAATTTTAATTTCATGAGTAATAATAATCTCTAGGCAAATTATATATTGAAATATTAAATGAAAAATTAAATTAATTACATGAATGTTACATAATTTTAAAATGATTCCAAAATCATTTCTTTTTAGTTTATAACAAAAGCTTATGTATTAAACATTCAAATTTATATTCTTATAACTGGAATATTAGTTTGTACCATTCTTTCCAAAACAGGTACAAGGGATCTCTTGAAAAATTCCCAATTGTTCTTTTATGTATATCAAGCAATCAGAATAAATTTTTATTGACAAGCATAGCACCCACCAAATGTGCATCAGTGAAACATCAAAGGATTTTGCAAGTGAGTGAGAGTCATTAACATCACACTATAAAGCAACATAAGAACTATTGGCAATGAACTTAGTAATTTTGATCCTTGGTCAAATGACAAAGCCGACACCTGAGCAATGTCCATTCCATACAGTGGATTTTCAGTGACACCAGGAAGGGTTTTGCTGGAATGTTATACATATACAAGATAGAATTCAAAACTTTCTGGACTGAACCAAAACATGGAAAAATTTTGCAGAAGAGCAACTACAATTGTCTCTGTTTTCGTGTCCTCCCCTTTTCTAAGTGATTTTTCCCAAATCATATGCTCAGTGGCTCACCACAGCATCATATTTTATAGGCAAATGCGTTTAGTAACAGGCAATTGAAAGAAATGTGGTTTGTTGAACAGAGAATGAATATATATATATATATATTAATATTTGTGTTTGCTTGGGAAAATGTGCTGTGGAGACACAAAATGTTGAAGCATGGTATGGCAGTGATACATTATTGTGAACACAAATTTTTGAGTGGCATTGATGTTTCAGAGAAGGAAGTGAAAGTGTCAAATATGATAATTGCTCTCGATGTCTGCAGACTTTCTGCACCATTGAAAATATCGAAAAGGTTTCTGTGGCAGTAATTAAGAACCTGCTTCAAACAATAGCACAAATAGAAACATCAGTTTGGAATTAAGGTTATCATCTGTTGGGATACATCCTGCATTGTTTGCATGAGATGATCAGAAAGAGACCAAAATTGTGGGCTGAGCAGTCATGGGTGCTTTTGCACGACACACCGATCCCTCTTCCTCACTGACTTTCTTACAAAAATGAAAACAATTGTTTTGCCACATCCTCCTTACTTCCTTGATCTTGCCCCCATAACCATCCTAATTTCGAAGCTGACAAATCACTTGCAGGGTCATTGATTTCAATCTGCAGATGAAGTTAAAAGTGCATCGCAGGATGAACTACAAGACATGCTAAAAATAGATTCTAGAAATTTTTTTATGATCTTTACAAGTAATGGCAAAAGTGTGTTGTTGCTCAAGGGTCTTATTTCGAAGAATGATGTGTTTCAGCAGTTTAATTAGTAATATGTTTTTTTAATTACATACTCAGTCCAGGAACTTTTAAATCGAACCTCCTATATGCCTTCATCACTAACTGTATTAGTTTGCAGAAGAAATTTGACTTCTTTATCCTTCTGATTTTAAAATGGAGAAACTATCAAAATAAAGCCATCATTCACTTTAAATACAACTACTGTATTCTTTTAAGAAATTGAAACACTGGATACAAAACATTTTCTTGATAGTATGATGAGTTGATTTAAACATAGTTTCTTACTCATTACCTGTACAATCTCCAGGGATTTCTTAAGGCACAGGCCAACTGGACCCAGGCACAGGGCCTCACCACTATGTGGGCTTTGTCTAATTCTCAACTCAGCAATAATAAGATCACGGTTCAAATAATTTCAATGATCAAATGTTATTTCAGGTTGTATTCTCCCCAAAACTGGGAATTTAGGACAATATGTCAACTGGTTACATGTGATGACTGTTGCCCATGTATAGGTCTAAGCCTACCATGTATAGGTCTATACACCATCATTACTAATTCAGTCAAAAAGCAGTCAATTGAGCTAGGCAGTATGATTGTTATCATACACATTTATTTGCTTCAGGTTTTTGTTTGTACGAGTATCTGATAAAGTATGCTATTTAATGTCTACTTTTATGGGTCATAGGTGGAACCTACTTTCGCATAGGAGCCCAGGGCCACAAGAAGTTTTAAGATGTACCAGACAATTTTCCATTGTACAAAAAACCTAGAATAATCTAAGCCTTTTCTTTCTTTTTTTTGGGGGGGGGGGCATTTTTAGAACACAAGTATGGACATATTTTTCAAATTGTTAATAGTATATGAACTTTTTGTTAGTCATTTAAGGCATATGTATAATTCCTGAAGGGTAACATTATATTTAAATTTACCTCTTTCTAAATGATTTTTATACAAAGCTCTACAAAATTACTAGCATTGACTCACATGCCTCAACATAAGACAAAAATTATACTTTAGCTTTTTAACCAGTAAATATCTGGTAACATATTTTTTTTTTATTTTCTTTAAGTACAAAAAATCTTTTGCAATTTAAAATATTTAATGCAGAAAAAAACCCTTAAATAATTTATACAAACATTCAAATCTCAGTGTATAAAATTTAAATGAAAATATTTATGGATATATTCACTTTTACTTTAAGTATAATTAATATACCTGCACGAAGTCGATGAAGCAGAGGGGAATTGAAACTCCAGTAGAAAGACATATTGGATACATAGGTTAATTCATCCCAAAAAGGCTCAATCCAAGTTGGTACAGTGAGGTTGTACTTTTTCTTTAAAAAAAGGAAGAAAACATAGCAATAAAAAATTTTCAATCCCCAAATCAATAAAATGCAATAAATTTTTAATTAAATTATTAATACAATAAAAAATGTCTTTAGTGTATAAAAAACATGAATTGTAATTAATTTGACATTAAATATTTTTATCACTAACAATTTACAATAAATGATAATTTTTCCTATTATACAGGTTTTAAAATTTTAAGGTGATTTGTACTTCATTCAAAAGTTTTTCAAATTCTGTAATAAAAATGTCAATCTCAGAATAAAGAATTATACTATCTTTAATTTATAAGAATACTGCCTTTTTCACAAACAATATATAAACTATTTATTTCATAAAATGGCTAAAAATAAACAGCTAAAAATAATCTTGAACAAAACACAGTACAAAATGCTAAGACAACAATAAACAGCTAAAATTAGCACATATTACTCAAGATAGTACATATATTTATAAAATATTTACTTTTATTTTATAAAACAAATTTGTTCTTTTATAAATTAATAGGACAACAAATATATTTGAGTTGATGAAAAAACACACATTCCTTTTGTCATTCTAGAAAAAAAAAATTTGCTTTGTTTATCCTCAATTTTTTTTCATTAACAAGACCAATCTTTAAAGTAATCATTTATTTGTAACATTTTATATTTATATAATAATGAAACAGGAAGTTTATATTATACAAATATTTTAAGATGGTATTGCATGTTATGCAAGCATTGCAGTTATGAGAAATAATTGTTTTACTTGCCTCATGCGTATTATAAGTATAATAATATTGCACCTTGCAGTATAAATATAATATTGCACCTTTGCAGTATAAATATAATATTGCACCTTTGCAATATAAATATAATATTGCACCTTTGCAATATAAATATAATATTGCACCTTTGCAGTATAAAAAGACTTTTTAAAGTGATGCAACCTGTTGAATTTATATAGCCCTATAAAAACTTAATTCTATGACTCAGTTGCAACTTTAAACGGTGAAAATTGAACTTTTGTGCCAGATATAATTAAAAATCCCAAGCAGAAGATCTTTAAACGTAGATAAATATATTTTTGGAGAGGATGAGCTTTCATTTTTAAGATGCTTGGTTTCTAAAGATGGGATAAACTTCCAAAAAAAATTTGTTTTGAAAAAAATCTAAAATCAAATGTGTGCTTCCTTTGAAGGTTTGTTGCAATGTTAAACTTTTACCATCAGATTATACTAAGCATCACAATCTAACAAATTTTCCAGTATTATTTAATCAAGGGTCATTAACTCATTCAGGACCATGATCACATATACAGTGGTGGCCAAAATTGTGGACACTTTCAAAAATGCTTATGTTTTTTTTTTTAATTTGCATGCTTAAAGAAATTGTTACAAAATGCAAAGTCGTATATATCATTTTAAAGTGACATTAATACTGAATTTAAAAGAAGAAATAAAATTCAAATATTTACAATACAAAAAAGTTATGCTGCAATAATCATCAGTATAATTTGGATATTGATGATTACAGTGAGTTATTAGTACTTAGTTAGGATAGCCTTTATTTTTTATTGCAGCTTCACATCAATGTTTCATTGAGCCAACAATAGTTTTAAACTCTTCCTTTGTTATTACGTTATGCCAGAAAACAATTATAGCCTCAATTAGTTCCCTTTTATTTGAAGGGTGGACACAAAAAAAAAGGGGGGGACTAAAAAAATAAAACGGGAACTAATTGGGGCTATAATTGTTTCCTGGCTTAAAACTATTGTCACCTCAATTAAACATCAACATGAAGCTTTAATAGAAAATAAAGACAACCCTACTAAGTACTGATAGCTCATTGCTTTCATCAGTGCCTAATGTATATGGATAATTATTGTAGCTTAACTTTTTTTTTTTAATTTTGTTTCTTGTATTGAATTTATTAATTTCTTTTTAAAACAATATATATGACTTTGCATTTTGTGAAGTGTAACATTTTCTACAAGCATACAAATTTGAAAAACATACAAATTTTTAAAAGTGTCCACAATTTTGGCCATATCTGATCCCTTCAGGGAACACAGAATCATATGTGAGATTGTGTTTTGCCCATTCTGAAGCATGTGATCACATCTGTGTGATCTTAAATTTGGAGCTTACGGAATTCTGAAAGATTATAAACTATAAATTTTGGTGTATTTTATTACAGTAATGATTTTATATGAACTTTTAAGTGAAATTAGGCTTAACAGGAAAAAAAACGCTTGGTTCTGAATGGGTTAAAAAAGTGATTCTACACCTACTCAATGGATTGTGCTATAAAAGCATCTGAAAACTGTAAGATATCCATAGCAAATACTGTTTCACTGTTTCATCCTAATCCTGATGCTAATATTGCAGTCCCCATCGATGTCTCCCACAGAGTACAAGAGCTGTTTTAGAATAAAGTTTAAGAAGAAAAATATAGCCTCTTTCTTTCTTCTTCCCTTCTCTTAATGACAACTGAGCATAAATATAGCACTTATGATTGATAACTCCTCACAAATTTAGTGCCATAAAACATTTTAAATATGCATTAGAATGCAGAACATTTTACATACATACTGATCATAAGCCATTAGTTTTAGCAATTCAGTAGAAACACAAATTATCTCCCCATTAAAAGCACCATTTGGATTTTGTAAACCAATTTAACATGGATATACCTGATATATCCTTGGTTAAAATAAAAGCATCACTTATGTATTTTTTAGAATTGAGGAAATTCCAATTCCAATTGATTGTCATAAGCCCACCATTATTCCAGGAAAGTCTATAAAGAAATTTTATGACTAAAAACACAGCAACTGAAATTTGCTTTGAAAATGTCAACAATTGCTAAGTCAGGAAGGAAAGTCTGCTTTTGTATCCCTCTTCCATGATGTTGTGAACTGGAGTTCTGTGTCAGTATGCAAATAAGTAATAGTAGTTTATACATGCAGATTATTTACAACTCGCTCATACACAAAGATAGTGATTAAACTTGTTTAAAAAACTTAATTGAAGTCCATGATTATTTTGATGCCATTAAACAATTTAAGCAATTTTTCACTATTTATCATGTAGCTCTCATAATCTTTGTTTTGCAAATAACCACACCTTTATTTTTTTTATTCAAAAGTGTCACAAACATCTTGTATATTCCTTGAATGTAATAAACCATGCTTCTGTTATTTATTTTCTTTTTTTACTATTTTGCACTAATTAAAATTAATATTTTATTTTATAAATCTTTTTACAGTGATTATCTCAGAAATTATATTTATCTGAGCTATCACATCTTCTGAATTATTTAGAAAAGCCTGTTTCTTCAGTAGATATCTTGCCCATAGAATTAAAACTCAATATGATTTTCCAAGTTAATTCCCCATCTATTGCTTCTTTCTTCTAACAAATACCTCCTACTTTTGTTGAGCTGTAATCTATATATCAAATGATTCACAAATTCTTGTTGTTGTTGCTTATGCCACCTGATCAACAGTAACTCTAGATCGAGGCCCACGAAATTCATAGTGGCAAAGGGCTAGATGTACTCCTGTCGTTAGCCGTAGCTTTGAGCACCATGCAAGTGACAAAATGAGTTGGCTCGGTTCCACCCCAATTTTGAGGAAGAACACCCTGGGAGTGGTCAGGGGCCTCCCATCTCTCTTCCACTTCCAACAACCTCACGAGAGGAGTTGCGGCTCGACAAATATTTAGAGTACCCCCCCTGCCGCGAAGGCATTATACATTTACAAACATCCAGGATTCGAACCCAGGCCCTATGGCACAGCAGTCAGCTTCACTAACCACTATATCGGATGGGCAACTAATTCTTTGATATGCTCTAGTGATTTATTATTATTATTTACAAGGTATGGTATTATAACATTTTTCAACAATATCCCCCAAAACATTTCCATGAGTCTTAAATCATCTAAATTTATTCCATATTTGGAAAATTGTTTCAGAAATAAAAACATTAAAGAGAAAGGATTAGATGTTTGACTATTCACATAAGACAAAAGTTAAATGTGCAGGAACTGAATTGACAGAAAGAAGAAACAGAAGAAAGCAGAACAACTATTTTAATACATTTCAAAAAGAATTATAGGTGAAATAAAAACAAATTAAAAGCTAATTACAATGCATTCACTTAGGATTTTTTAAAAGCAATGTGTCTTTTAAAAAAAGGGCAATCTCCTTCAAAACCATTTACAATATACTATGTTTTAATAAAACTTCTGCTGTAAAACATTTTAATAAAATTTTAACATTTTCATGAATTACTTCAAAAAACAGAACAGACGCTTAATATTTAAACACATAAAAAATGACAAATTTATATTAAAACCAATGTTTAATTATTATGAATCAACAAACATAAATAAACATTATCATAATTTTTTTTTTAATGTTACTTTACCTCAATATACATAACATCATGGAGATAATTAGCAGTTGTCCAATTATCTATAGGATTTCCACTATAAAATGTCAAGTTCTTGAACATGAACTGAAAAAGATTAAATATAGACACTTAAAATGAAGAACTGTAATTTAAATTTTTAGTATTAAATTACCAAAGCTTTCAATGAACATTTCATTTTACAAGAGAATAACTTGACATGCTCAGGAATAAAAGTTTCAAGCACAAATGACATAATGATATTGTAATAATATAACAAATCATTAAGTAATATAATCAAAAATGATATTTAATATACATAATCAAGAATGAAATATGTAAGTGTAATTTGAAAACAGAAACTAGATAAATAATGAAAGAAAGAACATAATTTTTTAAATTTTCTTTTCTATTATTCAGCCCTCAAAAACAAAACCATTAATAAAAAAAAACAGATTTCATATTAAAACCATCAAGTAAGAATAAAAATGGTTAAACATATCAAAATTTCTAATAATTGGAAAAATCTATGAATAAATTCAGAAGCAACTTTAATTTTTATGTTTGTGTTATTGATGCCCTAATATCACTTACTGTTGTGCCAAGCTTGAATAACATCGATATGTGTGTACACAATATATTATGTAATAGCAGTTGATTTCAAATTCATCCATTTATATAAATTTAATATTTTTTAAGTATATATTTTAGGCAGAAATAATCAGTTTATTTACATATACGCATAATTTATCTTACTTAAGACTATTTGTTCATATGAAAAAGTAGTAGTCTTACATTTAAATTAAGATATCTTCTGCTTTAATCAAAATACATTATCAAATTATTAGCATATCTATTTACACTTATGTGTTTGCTTAAACCATTATTTTGCATTTCTGAACAAATGTTACTTAAATACCATCATCAAATTGATCATATAATGTTATTAATATGTATATAACAACATTATGAAATAAATGTGAATATAAATAACTAAATTATTTAATATGTTGGAATGAGTATATTTTAGAAGTAACATGTTTAATATAAAGTGATAATTTTAAATTATCTAAAGAAGAATCTAAGTATAAAAATTCCATACTCAATTTTAAATTTAATAATTGGACAATATTGAGGAAATAGTAAGATTCCCTCACAGAATCATATATTCTTACAAAATATAGGTATTTTTAAAATGTTTACTTACTTGCATTTTTGCTTACTTGTGTTGATATGAAATAAAAGATACAAATTTAAATTCTGACAGTATTTATATCTTTGGGTGTTGAATATTTCAATAGAGATTACATAATAGTATGGTTATACAGGATATTGACATTTATGTGTTCATCTTCACAAATGCATGTTTCAATGTTTTAAAACTATGAAATATATACCAGTAAATGTTTTATTTTATGTTATGCTTTTACTTTAACCATTTTCTGGTATTAAACATGGACACAATGCAATTTCAGAATTGGTATTGAAAAACTGGGCATTAATTCATGCCTCCTCAAGCCTTAATATCATCCTATAATTTTTTATTTCAACTATCATTCTGCTTACTTTTTATCCTGTTCATTTTTTAAGATATCAGATTTGTTGATGCCATTGCACTAACTCTAAGAGCAAGTGAAAGAATTGAAGAAATTAATTCGAAAATTAGAAGTCACATAAAAAAGACAAACATGTTACATGAGAAGGCCCAAACCAGATTTGCAGAAAACAATAAAGATGAACATGCAAATCCTCTTTGAGTAATTTTCAAAGATTCGAGAACTATGGAATAAGGACCAATCTGTCAAATATCATTCTGAAGAAGTTGAAATTAATTTCCCAGGTTACAAAATTACAAACAAAGTTATATTGCTATTGTAAGATAATGTTTCTGCTACTTTACATTTCCCCCAACCAACATTTTAGATTTTTAGCCAGGACAAATTTTAACCATTGATTTATTTCTCATGCTGCATCTACTCAAGATCCATTATTTCATGTTGTTTTGAAAAGAACTAAGAAAAGAAACAAGAGGCTTGTAATTTATATATTCACTATATGAAAACTGGATATCCTTTGTAATCTCTTTACAATTAATTACAAATCAAGATTGGCAATTTAAATCACTATTTAAATAGCCATCAACCATTTTAGGTTCAGATATCCCTGCCACTGAGCTCATTTATTGGTATACAAAAGCTCAAAATGAGCTGAAATATGTGATTAATAACATCAATTTATGAAAAAGTCACAAGAGTTCATTAGTGTATGCAAGTAATCAATCATTATTAACACCTTAATTGTTGAAGAAACACTGCCTAATTTGCTCTCAATGCCACCATTTTTCACACAGGCACACATATGAGGTATATTAGGGTATTAGGGTAAAAGAAAAAGCATACATATATAAACCCTTTTCTGAAATACGCAAATCCTTTGCAAACACTGTTACAGTCATTGTATTGCAGTCCAAAGACTTCTGAATAGTTTTACAGATAGCAGTACAATGCAAAGGTTCCTATTTCAGAAAGGAATACATATATGCCAGGGGCAATTAAAATAACAGCTGAGAGAGGCATATATATATAAACACGCAGGCAGCAATTAAGGGGTTTATAACTAGTTTTTCTTACAACAGAATTTTTAAAAAATGGCTTTTTATATCACAAAAGTGTTTTTATTCAAAATTTCAGTATTTGTTCTTTTTATATATAATACAATCATATGTTGCTAAAATGACATGTTGTGCATGCTAATAGTTATGGAGATATGAAACAGTTCAATAATTGAGATTAATGACTATTATGACTAAGCAAGAAAGAAATTGTATCTGCAGAATGACAGTGATGTCACATGAATTAAGTTGATCTTAATTTGGATAACCAAAAAAAAGTGAGATGCCTAAATTAATCAATTATGCACATTAAAAATTTGCTAAAAAAGGAGCAATTTATTAAGAAATTTTTTTCTTGACAAAAATTAATGCTATTTCAAAAGAAAAAATTTAAGGAACTAGTTATGAAAGATAAATTCACTGCCCGTTCAATAAATTTTTAGTTATTCAATACAGCCCTTAAAATTGTTCCCGGATTTTTCAATATTTAACAAACAGAATATTCAACATTTGTTTTCGAACTTTAGCCAAAATTGATATTTTATTATTTAAAAAACTAAATTTAAATATCTTTATATATAAAAACTATATAACATTATTTAATATGTTTTGTTATTTAAAGATGATCCTGAAAGTATGAAATAAAGGTAACCCTGTTTTTTTTTTTACACACAGATTTCAATCTCCTATAATATATAATTTGTTGAATTTGAAAAAAAAAATTGAGTATATTTCATAGCTTTTTCTTACATATAATCATAATTCGATTTTCTATACATTATTGATAAGAAAATATAAAAAACAAAAATAAATACATGGTATTTTATGAAATCAGAGTAATCAATCTTTTGATATGCCACTAAAATAATTCAATAGCAGGACATTCCATTTAACATAGGATTCTTAAAATGTGATTCATTCTAGCACAATTCAAAAATTAGGGTGGAAAATCAATAATATGACTTTGTTACATAGTAAATTAATTTCACTATAACAAATTAAAATAATTTTTTTATTTTTTAAACATGTTTTCTTCCCCAAAAATGGGGTTTTTTAAATCTTGAATTTTAATTTTGTTTGTTTCATCAGCAAAAATAACCATGTGCATTGCATCACCTTTAAGACACTAATATCACTCACAACATGCATTAATTACCTGTACATATCACAATTTTTTTGTAGTTTATTTCACATTAAATACTTTTAAAAGACATTGTTTATAAGCATTCTGGAAATAATCATAAAAATGAGATAAAATTAAGGTAAGACATAAACCATTTTTTTAAAAAAAACTGTTCTCTTTGCTGTCATTAAGATAAAAAAAAATTAGAAAATTATGTTTAAAATGAGAAAAATTAAAATCCAAACACTTAAAACACTGAAATAATTGAAAATACATAAACTATTTTTACAATGAGCAATTCTTGTTAAAAAATATATATCGAGTCTCAAAACATTTATAGTCACACACACACAAAATTAGCATATAACAAAATATTACATACAAAATAATTTCTTTTTTCAAATATTAGATAAAAAAAATATGAACATTCCAAAGCTTATAAACAATTAAGTTTCTTTACAAAAATTATAATTTGACAGAAGATAAATATTCTATTAGAAAAGTTACCTCATGCTCCTGAATGATACGTTGACCCTCGGCAGATTTTACAACATTTTCCAGCTCTTCAGTAGCTCGAGGACAATAACTTTCAACTTCAAGATACTTGATAAGATAATAATTAAAAGTTTAATTATTCATGACTAAAAATGGCAAGATTTTCTAACATTTTTTATATAAATTGTTTCACATTTATATTTTTAATATATTTACCCTATCTTCCATTTTTGGAATGTAATGAACTGAAATTGGCTGCCACTTGAACTGTGTATCGAATGACCATTGTGGGGAAGGAGCATAAAAGGATGCCAAATTTGTCTCAGCACTTTTCAAACAGCGATCAACTTCAGAGCTGATGACATTAACCTATTCAAGGTATGTTTTTCATGAATTTAATAAAAATCAAAATAACTGCATATTCAACTATTAAAGATTTGCATATTTGCATATCAAAATTTCAAATAGGCATATCATTTATAACCAATTTTAAAAATATACAAATTAGGAACAAAATTATTGCTTCCTTTTCTCAAATTGCTTTTCACTACAGGCTATAAACTTTTTCATCCTTTTAAATAATCTTAAAAAACACCTCTCCCACTGTTCGTTTAGCAACTCATTCCCAAGTCTTTCTTATTCATTGTGATAACTTCATCATTCTCAATATGTAAACCACAAAATTTATTAGAAATGTTAGAAATAAAAAGTCACAAGAGGCTAAAACTAGAAAGCATGTACAATGGAGAAAAATTTGGATATACCGATATAAAAAGTCTTATTTAATAGCCAGGGTACATACATGCAAGGATAATTATAATATAATTAACTTAAACATAGTTTGGCTTCCAATTTAATATTTATTTTCCTTCCATAAATATTTGAGCATGAAACTAAACAGCTAATACTTTATCAGAAAAAATCCCCCAACTTTAAAATACCAATCTCATTTCATTTCTTTTTACAGTCATTGGCCTTAATTCCTTGTGTTTTACTCTACATTCAAAATCCCTGAATCATAAGCCCTTTGGAATGTAACACTAATAGAAGCAACATGTTTAATGGCAAAAAATATACCTGCCATAAATTTTCCAACATTTTGGGATTCCTACAATTTGGTTCGTAGAAGTTGACATTCAAAATCCTAAATTACTGTTTGATAGCAAAAAAAAAGGCAATAAAGCCAGGTAAACATAAAAATGAACTTAAATTGTGCCATCTGTTGAAAACATTGAAAAGTTCAAACTTTTAAGATGCACTAATTAATTATATATACATATATTTAAATCGGGCTGCAGAATGGTATTTTACCATTGCAGACTTAGTGCATTCCCCAGTGCATTTTAGTGTGTCACCATATACGTGAATACTATAGGTGTATACTGCAATATAATTTTTATGCCCAGTTTCCAACCTAAAGTTCTAATGATGCGAAATAATACCAAGAATGTAATTTTGCCAACAGCACCCAAGCCAAACAGGCACTCTAAAGATCTTTAACAAGCCATATAATCATATGACATGGACACTGTCAATTTTCTGTATCATGAAAATCCACCAACTTGGGGCGGGGATGAACCCACAAACTTGGGCATACAAGGCCAGCAATAAACCAACTACGCCACCCAGCCAGTAATCATTTTTATATTTACTTTAATATTTTCATTGGTTAAAAGCTTTTCATATATTAGGGCAATAAAATATCCACAAACAAATGTACTCTGAATCAAAAAGAAAATATACAAGAACAAAAACCAGCTTAATAATTTTTGATACATCTTAATAAAAATTAAAACATGTTTTGATTATAAAACAGAGAAACAATTAGTCTCAAGTACTAAAAAAATCGGTTTTTCTTTACTTTTATGATAATAAAGGTATTAACAATGTATACAATATTTGTAATTCAACAAAAAGTTTTCGGCTACAGCAAAATAATAGAAATATTAATTAAAGAACAATGATCATGAAGAGCTACACTAGTTAACAGGAGTTTAAACAATGTTCTAGCTGAAAAACAGATTGATTGTGTAAAAAATATAGATTTCATCTTTTACAAAAAACATACAAATAAGTTTAAAAAGTGAATTTTTAAGCTAATGAAGAATATAATTTTTCGTATAGCTTATTTGTTGCTATTCTTAAAGCTTGAAAATTTGAATCCAAAGATATTTTAATAAATTACACATACAATAAAATTAGGAATACACACATGCTTTAAAAATTACCAAAATTGATTATAAATTGAAGCTTTTAAAACTTACCTCTAGTGGATTAGAAGTGGTAAAATTTTCATACATTGATCGAAAAAATTTACCAAGAGCATAGTGTTGCTTCTTTCCAAGCTAGAAAAATAAATTTTTTTCATAAAAATTTCATTTCTATTTTTAAAAATTTAAAAGTTTTTAATATTTTACAAGACATTTTTTAAAAGCTTCAATAAACTCACAAATTGACCAAATCAAATTAACTCAGGTTGGAAAGGTCAACCATTTTTCACATGCCATGTAGAAAATTATACTTTTTACATGGAAAAATTTCATAAATATTCTTTTCTCTATAAGGGAAAGTGATTATATTCTCATGCAGTTTGAGTACACTTTGTTTCAAAGCCAATATCTAACAGAATTAAAGATATGATCCACAAATGTCGGAATAAGAATATCTATTAATATACGTAGCAGGTTTTTTAAGAAACAAACATTGTTACTCATATGTATAACTACATTTACATTCCTTTTTTTGTGATTCAAATATAAATTATTCAGAAAAAAATACTAATTGCTGGAAAGTACTCTTAAATAATAATTGGATAATTAAAAACAAAAGAATTTGTAAGAGCCAAATTTTCATTCAAATCTGACCATTTCTCACAACAAAAAATTTTAGGATCAAAATCGTATTTTTATTACTAACCATTTTTTTTTTGTATTAAATCTATAAAAAAATTTTGCATCCAAGAACTTAGCTTAATTTCTAATTTTTCATAACATTATGTTGTGAAAAATAATTTTGAGTTCCTCCACAGAGAAAGGTATCTGAGCTCTGATGATGTGAACTTGTTCTAGGAATTTAATTTCGCTGAGATCACCAAACCAAACAGGCACTCCAGGGTATCTTTTACATGCTGCATAACCATACAACACAGATGCTATCGATTTTCTGCATCATGAATTTCAACCGACTTAGGCCAGGGTCGAACCCGCAACCTTAGGTGCAGAAAGCCAGCAACTACCAAAAACCAACTCTGCCACCCAGCCGGCTTTGAAGAAGTATTAAACCATGCTACTTCAACAGCATTTCATTGAAAAAAATGGAAAAATTCTTTCCTGCATTTGTGTACAAATGCAGGCTTTTATACACAAACTGATCATGTTCCAGATATGTTTGATGTAAAGTTTGCAGCCCTGGAATCACGGTGTTTCTTCAAATCCCGAAAAATACCAGGATTTAATTTTTGTCTGAATTAGGTTTTGAAATTTTCTTCTCCTCAAAACTTTCAAAGAATTTAATTTTCAGAAAATTAATATAAGAGCTTCCCCTTCCAAAATGAGAGATTGTGCAACATTCATTGCTGTTCCCAGTAATATAAAAAAAAATTGTGACTCATTTGTCTGATGTTTAAAATAAATTTTGATTTTTCTTTTCTGAATCATCAATCTTTTCTTATATATATTAGAGACAGATAAAATAATTCTCATGCACCACAAGTATTACATGGGGCTTGCAGAAGTAAACAAACAGAATAAGATAAATAAAATAAAAGGAAATATAACAAAAGCTAGGAAATAATGAATCATGAATCATTTTTCTGAACTATCATGTTAAGTCAGTATAAAAGATGTGTTTTTTTTATATGTCAAGAGATAACTTAAGAAATATTATTTTTTAATATAAGTATATTCTCATAAGTGTTTCAGCTGTTTGAAGTATCGAAAGGCATTGTTTCTGAATATGTAAAGTTTGTGAATTACTCAGTTATAGGTTAGTTATTTCAATGTTTTCTTCTTTTTTAATCTACATCAGCGTTTCTCAAACTGTTGGGCATGATATTCTTATGAGGGGGACAGGAGAATATTGAAAAGTCGAAAATAAAAGATTTAAAATAAGTATTAATTTACTGAAAGGAAGCAAAACAAAATACATTGATATAAAAATTAAATACACATTTGCACTGGTATAATATACATACAAAAATATTAGCCCTGCAAAATGTTTTTGATAATTTATCAATACTAAATTAAAAACAAGTTTAATAATTATAGACCCAATGACTTGTCATTTACAAAATTTAATACTTATCATGATAACTTGTATGGTTTATAATTAAAGTTGTATTGTAGCTTTACATCAAAGTACATTTTTACTTCAGTGAATACATTGCTATGATAATGGGGGAGGGGCATTGAAATGATTGAAAATTGGGTCACAAAGACTAAAAATTTGAGAAGTACTAATCGACAGAGATAAAATTAGTAACATAATTTTGTTACCATTATAAAAAAAAATTTCAAAAAAGATTGCACGTATTAATATTTAAATGTTGTTAAAAATATTTTGAAAAGACACTTTTTGAAAAGCTATAATGAGGCTTTTTTCGGTATTTTGCAGGTTTGTTTTGGTAAATATTCTTTAGTCAACAAAATCATAACAAATAATAACTCAATTTAAATTAACAATAACAAAACAACTTTAATAATCTATAAATTACCAATTGTTAGATTGGCTCAAACCTGGATATAGCGCCAGCCACTCACTTCAAAGGAGTTCACACAATTAATAAACAAAACAATTTTTTACAAAAACAAGGGGGGAGGGTTACAACAATTTTCTGACATGAAATAATCATCGCCAAGGGGGTGATGAACTAGGGTTTTAACAAACTCAAAGACAGAATTTTATTGGACTATGAAATATACAATGTATTTATTATTATTATTTTTAATATTGAAGTCTGTTCTTTGAGTATTTTTATTAGAGTACATTTTAGTGTTTATTATGATTAATTTCTAGTGTTATATGTTCATAAGATTTAAAAAAAGGCAAGTATTTTTATTTGTGGGAGTTGTATAAGTAGAAAAATTTTTTAGATTAAAAATTTATGTAAATCCATTCTATCTTTTGTATGTCCTATGTACAGGTACATGCGAGTTTGTCAGAAAAAGTTCAGTTCCGACTTCATAATCTTCTTTAGAATGTCTTATCATGCAGTTGCTAATTCTATATATAAATATAGAATTGGCAACTGCAAATCTAGTGTTTCAATGAAAATAAAATAGCAGCTTTTTATTCTGTTTTAAATTTGCAATAATATTTTGGAAAATCTCAAACATATAGATTTTTAATGCAAATGGGTCAATTTTTAATGAATTCAAATTGTACTATTTTTATTGAATTCATTATGTGCTATATTTTATTTATTTTTATGATGAATTAAGTTTTGTTTTGATTTGTCTCAATAAATAATATTAAACTAATTTTTAAATTGTTTTCAGTTTTATTATGTAATTTCACTTATGCTAATATGTAAATATTTTTCATAAGTGGTCTAGTCCTAATCCTGGGATTGAAAATATAGCACAGGATTGCAAACCCTAGTTTGATGGGAATCATGTTTGACAATCTAGGTAGCTAAATCATTTGCTGTAACTGACCAGAATGTGTCTCAAACTAATTGTGAATGATTTTGTTCCCAGTAATACATGATCCATTGTCATATTCAAAAATGGCACCACTGTATGGGAACATGAACTTCATGAATGGTGTACCACTGTGAACCATAACTATTTTCAATCAATGATTGGTTCAACTTCACCAGAGGTCCTAAACCATGCCCCATAACAAAAGCTCACACCATTATGGAGCACCAGTTTGTTAACTTGGGTCTCACACTCGAACCAAACTTTCAATTCTTACTAACCTGAATCATGACTTGTCTAACCAAGCAATGTTTTTTTTCCCCAGAGATCTAGAATCCAACTATTATGTTTACATACCAAGCAGAGGCACTGCAGCCAATGATGCATGCATAGTTGGTAAGGTACCTAAGTCAGTCTTCTGCTGCCTCATCCCATCAACACCAGATTTCTTTATATTCTCCAAATGGACATGTCTATCATACATCCTACATTTATTGACACTATTATTTGATCTAGTGCTGCTTGTCTGATAACATTGATTATTTTATGCAGACATCACTGATTAAGTAGACATGGTCACCCACAGAACCATCCATGGTGGGAGGCAATAACCAAAATTTTATATTCTCAACTTACTCTTGATACTATGGATTGGGAGAAATGAGGAATTTCTTATCTTACTAAAATGGAATGCCCTATACATCTAGCTCTAAATAGCAATATGCATTTATATTTTAGAATTATAACTGCATTATGGAATTAATGTCAGAAGAATTTTCACACAAATCATTTGAGTATAAATGAAAGCCTTAACAATGTACTGACCCTTTAACCCTTTATATATTTCTTTTATGAAGCTATTACCACTTGGATATTTGCATATTGCTATGCCATGAATTTTGACAATTCAATAAAATTGTTTACTTTACAATAAATTTCAAACAAAAGAAAAATTTTAACAGAAATACCTGTGTTAACTTTGCAAGTCCTTCTGGCCAAACAGAAACAGGATTTGGATCATTTGGATAGAGATCAATCGGAGCACGATCTCCATGCCTAAAGAGCTGCAATAATACCAAAAATATTCATGATTATATAAGTGTACAAGGTAGATGCCAAGAAATGACATTTTTATTTATGAATGCAATTTGAAATGCTAATTTGATATACGAGATCTATGCGCAAAGTAGTTTATGTTCGCCAAGATGGGCGATAACATTACAACATGGTTACCTTGATATTTTTATTGTGTGGTATTGAGGTTGCCATGGAGATAACATATATTAATGGTTATTGGTTTTTATTCTGTGGTAACCCTATTAATTTCAGATGATTTTAATTCGATTTCTTTAAAAATTCAACCATTTTCATTGCATTTGTTCTTCTAAATACTATTTCAATCTACTGCTGTATTTTGTGCTATTTTCAAATATGGATATTTCTAATATCATTGGTGAGTACTAGGATATTTTTTTAAAAGAATAGAAGGGCTGTGCTTTTAATAATTGCTATAACTTATGTATTTCTACTTCATTTTACTTTTAAATAATGCATTTTTAAACAATCCTTGTTTGATTAAATTCATTAAAAAAAGTTATCAGTAATTATTGGTATTCATTATTGATTAATTCAATATTACATAAATATTTTATGTATAATATTATATTGTGCAATTACTATTACATAAATAGTTATATTCTATTATATGGATTATTATATTTTACAAAATATTACAATATAATTATTATATTACATTTATGAAAACTATTGTATATTAAGTAATATAATTACAATTATTATATTGATATTAATTATTGATTAATATTGGTTACTTTCAAAAAAATTCTTTTTTTTTTAAATATATTTTAAAGCAGTTCTTTACAATTATTTTCCATGCGATTTGTTACAGCTAGGCCACCATCTTGGATTCCATATTACTCGACAACAAGCGCTACGTGGCACCCTAGCACTCGTATACCAAATTAGTTCCTAATTTGGAAAAGATAACAATTCAATAATTTATGTATGTAATTTGATAAATTCCAAGCATAATTTGTGATTTAATTAGAACATAGTGATCTGTTAGATCAATTAAGATGGTAACTAATCAAACACACAAACTTTATTCACTTTAATTTGGATCATTGAGCAAGCATACATGAACTTGACTATTAAAATGCAACTTCACTTATAATAAGCACACAGTTCTTCAGCTTCACTTGAGAGTTTGTGCCTCTGAGATAAACAAATGTAAGTTTTTCATTTCCAGCAATATGTATTTCATTTTAACAAAGGATAAAAATTAACAGTATTGGAAAAAGGAAGAAATAAATTGTTTTCAAAAGGCACTATTGATGACAAAAAACATTAAACATGTTTTTTGACATGAAAAAAATTTAATGTTCAAAAGATTTAATTACTACAAAAAACTGGATCATTAGTTTATAAAAAACAAATTACAAAGAAAAAATGAGAAGCAATTTTACAACCTACAAGGTAAAGACTTCTAATAGCTGATGAGAATATATGATAATCAGAAGGAAAAAAATTTTTGAATAATCAAATGAGGCAAGAATATTATGTAAGAAGGGGGAGGGGATATTAAGATTATTAATTAGTGTTAAAGCCAAATAGGTTGCACAAAAAATTTATGTGTAAAGAACTGTAAAAAAAAATAGTCTGATCTCCCAATTTAACAAATTCATCTGGACTGAGCACTTTATTCAATAATTCAAGGTTATTTGTAATATCAGGTTATTTGTAATCCCCCCCCCCCCGAAAAAAAATTTTGCATTTACTTTTTGGAAATTTTTTATAATAAGAAAGTAACAAAAAATTACCCATAGCTAGAAATTATACTCTTTTTATTCAGCAGCTAAACATACTATTACCAAAATGTCACACACCAGTTAACTGGACATTTTAAAACACTGACTAATAGATACTTTACCATCTTTTTTATTCCTGACTCAAAAGAGTTCTTAATGCAAAGAAAAAAGCTGCCTCAGTATCATCTTGCAACTGTTTTCACAGTTTCTAAGCAATGTACAGCATTAGAAAATGTAACAGTTTTGAGAGTTTCATTATCAATTTCTTCAGCAGAATCGTTGTTCATTGGCTCAGACATATCAACATTTCCTCCGGGAAACAAATTGTCAAAAATAAAATTTTTTGCAAAACCGTACATTTAATAAAACTTTTCTCTCAAGAAAGAGGGCAAATGGTAAAAACTCTTAACTCTGCATTATGGAGTAGAATGAGATAAAAGAGGAATTTTCAGTCCTATTCAAAATTCACACAATAAGTTACACTCGTGTCTCATCTGCCCCTGTAAAGTCTAATAATGGGCTAAACTATTTGCTGTTGAAATTTGCTACTTACAAGAAAATCCATCATCTGTTCTGGACAAAAAGAATATGTCTTTTGAAAAGAGATCCAATTTTTTTCTTACCCAAACTCATAAAAAAAAACATTTTGGCAGTTGAAATAATTCATTAATTTGGGTTTATCAATTCTTAAATATGGGTTTTTTGCCTTCATTTTAATTAGGGAAAAAGAAAAATTTATTAAATAGGGGTTCAGTAGATCAGGTTGACTTTACTTTGAAAAAGATCTACACAGAAAACTATATTTCAAATTTGATAAATTTATAGCAGTAAGATAAATTTATTCATTACATCCATTTATAAATGCAGACTATTATTCATGAAAACTTCCACAAAACATTTTGATGTAACTAAATATAACTAACCCTTTATGATAAAATATTTGATCAAATTCATGTTAGAAAAAAAACATTTATTATTTGACTGATCCACAAAATTTTGACTTACAAGCCTCATTAATTTTTAAGTCAAAATTTTGAACACTCCAATGATTATTTCCATGACTTCTTTACACATGTTGTCTTGGAACTTATTATCATTGATAAAATAGCTTCTTATCTCAGATGGTGATAAAAGTAATAAAGTATTTCTACACTGATGAATTTAAAACTTTCTGCAATAAAATTATAAAAGTCAAAATGCATCAAATTTCTAATTTGTAATACTGATGTTATCATTGGATATAAAAATCAGATAAACAGATGATACAAATTTTTCACATTTTAGGTTTATTGTATGATGGATTCATCAGGTATAAAGAATTGTAAAAATGATTTATATATTAAACATACTTTGCACAACTTTTTAAATCGAATTTGTAATACAAATAAATAAAAAAATAATAGACAAAAAAATAAAATGATAAGCATTCAAAACTTTTTTTTTACAGTTAAATAAAAAAAAAAGATTCATATTTTCCATGATTTAAGCCAACTTATCAAATTTAAGAATAACCTTACCTTGTATGCACATTTTGAAAAAAAAATTAATTATTTTGCCTATGTAACAAAACATTTAAAATTACATTCAACAATAGAATAAAAAAATGCATGCCCTTGAGTTAACAAGTCAACTATCAACTTGAAATTTAAAAAAATTAATACTCAATGAAGCAAACATAAGTCAGTATTAAAAAAAATTTCTGAAATTTCTAATGGAAAATAATAGGCATAAAAGAAGTAAATCTTTACGAATTAAGAATTATTACAATATTAATCCTTACATCACTATTCCTAAAGTAAATGAAACAAATTAGAAATGGAAATGTCACTACCCTTGTGGCACATTTTTTATAGGATATAATCCTTTATAAATATTACAGTAATAATAATACCCTACAGCTAAGAATTACATTATTTAAAATATGTATATTGCAAATAGTGCATTTAAATTGCAACAGAAACTCATACAAGAGATATTTTCCCACAATATTTTAAAATGAAAGTTTACTGCACAAACTTCATGGCAAAAATACAAAAGTCATTGTTCTGAGTCATTGTCCAAGTCTTTTTAATTTTCTATTTTACTAAACAAAAGAAAATTATGTCATCAATTCTTACGTAACTTAGAAATCAAGGGTAAAACTTTATCATTAAAAGCAAAACAAAAAACAGTTCTATTTATGGAATATAATAGATTAGCGTTTACAATTCAACTGCTATTTATGTTTCCTTTTCTTGTATTTAGAACAAAAACATATTGCAATATAAAAGTCATTTCCAAAGCCTAGTTTCTCACATGAATTATATTTAAACATAACTTTCATACCAAAATTACTTAAGAAATCTAACCAATAACTGAGAAATGTCACATGGATTTTTAAAAAGATATATTACATACTATCTGCACAAATAAGAGTTTGGTGTTTTCTTTAGAAATTGCTATTTCAAGCAGGAGGACCCATGCTAAAGCAAACAGCAGCAGTCTTTTCATGATTTAGTTAAAGGTATATATTTGAGCATCTGTGATCACTGGAGTAATGAATTGAAGGAAAGGAAATATATCAAATGCTTCATAGGTTTTCGTGATAGGCAGCTGTTTTCGCAGACAAATTTTTGTTGATACAGCGGTGATTGGATGAAATAGTTCATCTTCTTCAGACAGTCTAAAAAGTTTCGGTTTCTCTAGAATACACTCCTAATTTGGATTCACAATTTAATGTCACGTGATACAAGCTTACAGAATGTAACAGAAAGAAAAAAAAACCTTCTAAATATATTCTGGGAAACTAAATAATACTCTTCTTCATTTTACGAGCCGCAAAATAACTACTGTGCTTTTGTTAATTTAACATGCTCTTGAAGTGACGAAATCATTAAAATTTTGAATGTTACAGCTTATTTTATTCGTTTTATGATGATAATTCGACCAATTTAATTCTGAAAATTGTATCTGATCATTTCACTTTTTTTGGATGCACTTTAAAAATACTCTTTTCTTTTTAAAAAAATTGAAATAGAAGAAGAAAAAAGTGGGATTGTACTCTATTCTCATTTGAACGCATTTACTTCAGTCATTGAACATTAAATATTTAGGAAACAATTTGCCCGATATCCAGCGATAAAAATTTAAAAAGTATCCGACCTTTGGCCAGAAAAAATATTTCTAATACCTGACGAAGTTGGGACCCTAATCCCCCCTCAAAGTAGACCCTTGTGCTTGTACACACTTAACCCACCTATCCTTCCACTGCTGGAAACACCGCTAGAAGTCTTCTTTAGGAATGGTATTCAGCTGCGTTGTCGCGTTCCGCATTATCTCTTCTCTAATCTCTAAACGGGACCCTTTCAGTGGTGTCTTCAATTTTGGAAACAACCAGAAGTCACAAGGAGCCAGGTCTGGAGAGTAAGGAGGTTGGCGAACGGTTGTAATTCCATGTTTGGCTAAGAAAGTGTGGATCAATTGGGATGAATGTTCAGGGGCGTTGTCATGATGCAAGTGCCAGTTGTTTGCCTTTCACATGTCTGGTCTTTTGCGCCGAACTGCTTCACAGAGTCGCCGGAGAACATCTTGATAGTACTCCTTTGTCACTGTTTGTACTTTCGGTATGTATTCGTGATGCACAATTCCACGGACATCAAAGAAAACAGACTTCATCACCTTGATTTTGCTTGATTGACCTGCCGCGCTTTCTTCAGCCTTAGAGAATCGGGATGCTTCCATTGCGACGACTGTCTTCGTGTTTCTGGGTCTTACCCGTACACCCATGACTCATCACCAGTTATCACGGTGTTTAGAAACCCATGATCAGTGTTGGCGGTGTCCAGAAGGTCCTATGCAACGTCAAAATGAAGGTCTTTTTGTTCCGGCGTTAACAACTTGGGTACGAATTTCGCAGCCTCTTGCTTCATGTTCAAATCTTCCCCCAAAATTACATGTGCAGAATCTTTACTTACTCCAACCTCTTCTGCAATCTCCCACACTGTCAAACGGCGATCTGCCATCGCCAAAATTTGCACCCTCTTAACATTAGCTGCACTCCGAGCAGTTTGGGGCCTGCCACAACGCTGCTCACTCTCCGCTGATGTGTGGCCATCTTTGAATCGGTTGAACCACTCCTTAATTTGTGTTACACCCATCACATCTTCTCCAAACACCTTCTGAATCTTGCGAATTGTTTGGCTTTGAGAATCACCAAGTTTTTAACAGAATTTGATGCAGTATCTTTGCCAATTCGTTCAGTCATCTTGCAAGAAAACTAAATCCGATGAACACTACGAACAGCACCTTACTTGACGACCACCAGCCAGCGACTTGCACAAGCGAATGCGGTGAAAAAATTCACGCGTGCGCATTAAGGTTCCTCCTTCCCCCGTACACTGTGGCGCCGCCTTATAATCACTACTTTGCTCGGGAAAAGTTAAGGTCGGATACTTTTTAGATAGGCCTCGTAGACCCTTTATGTTAGGTCCCTCTCGAACATTTGGGATGCAGTCAGCTAAATAGAGTACTGTTTGCAAAGTGAGATAAAGAGGCACACTCAGTGTTCAAGCGACAAGACAAGTTATAGCCTCTAGATAGTGGGAACGATGCCGTTTCCTATTGAGGATCAAACGTGCCGGCCGATTGTTCCTGCGCACCAATGAAGTGGGACTACGGAGAGGAGAGGAGAGGGCAAATCTGTCACACGTGCTAATGAGAGGTGATGAGGGGTGTGAAAGTGGGAACCCATGGAATTTCAAAGGGTCGGCTCGAAAGTGGAGGGGGACTTCTCGATCTCCATCAATTGACTGAATTTTTCGCTCTTCAAATTTTGAGTTTGCGGGGCAACTGCCCCTCAAGGACCAAGAGATGTAGACAACCTATCTCTATCGCCTTTTACAAAAGAACTGCGCTCTGATGTTTCGGATTTTTTGAAGACTTTTGGTTGAGTTTGCGGACACAGCCACGCTTAAGGACCTACTACTGAACATAGCCAACTGATGAACTCTTCCGTAAAGAAAAGTACGGATTGCCGGAGACAGCGGCGCCATGACTGGAATACCTGAAATGAAATCGAACTAGAAATTTTCTAACTCAAAAACTGTGAAGTATGGCATTTTAATCTTGAATTTATCTTTTATTTATTATTTACTCTAGAAATAAAATGTCGTTTTGGCAATTAGCTGTGTGATTTTTGATGCTACCCTGTCACGATGTTACAATATATATTCTTCTTCAGCGGATTAAGGATTATACTAACGAACGTAAATGAGCCGAATAAAAGCGAGGCTTGGTACAAAGTTAATTTACTGGAAATGGATGCGAATTTTGTATAATATTTATAGCATATCGGTGCTTATTACATTGTAAAAACTTACATAGTAAGAAGCATGGGAAAATAATAAACAATGAAATAGTTTTAATAAAATAAACATTTCAAACACACACAAAATGGCTATTAAACGAAAACCAAAAATAATTATTCCATGTACTTATAAAATACTATTCCATGTATTTCGTATGTTTTACTGAAAGAAACTTACAAATTGTGATTTTGTTTCAGTTTTTTACATGCTTTACACTAAAAATTATTGTAATGCTATAACAAATTATTGTCCCTTGGATAATTCGAATTTGGTTTATAAAATGGTTAAGAAAGAAAACCATTCTTGGTACATCTTAAACATGTATTTTTATTTTCCGTTTCGAAAAAATTCTTTCTCTATATACGTATGTAAAAAAGCTCATTAAAAAATAATTTTCTTGAAAAAGACTCTACCTTGTATTTATCAAATACAAAATATATCAAAGCTCTATTTCTACACATCGACGAAACGATGAAAATGTATAGGACAGCAAAAAGTGTACAAAACTGAACAGTAAAATCAATATATATATATAGAGCGAGAGAGAAATTACATAGAGAAATTTTATATAGAGAAATTTTTTTGTATATAAGCTGTCCTAAGTCAGCAAAGTTGATAATACTGTTACATCCATTCTTTTATATTTTTAAAAGCTTTTATTTAACTTACAATGTATGTATGTATGTATGTATGTATGTATGTATGTATGTATGTATGTATGTATGTAATTTGTTCGGGTGGAATCTTGCAACTCAATTTTGAAGCTGATATCTTCCTCCTATGGAGCTGAAATTTGTATACACGTTTAGTTTGGATGACAATGCATGTTTTGACCATTTATATTCCGATATTGCATTAATTAAAAGATATTAATTAAAAACGTTAAACTAGTTTTGGGCGCCAACTTGGATATATCTACATTGTTGTAATAATTTTATTGTTACAACAATGACAAAAGTTGGCGTCGAAAATCGGTTTCAGCCAAGCTGGAATTTCATAACGTTGCGCTATTGACTGTATTAATTAACTTTGTCTAAAAATAATTACATTTCTACAACGTAAAAATATCTAATTTCTACAACATATGCAATTTTTTTTACAAATTTCTATCTATTTCCTTGGATTTAATTCAAAACAAAAAAGTAGAGCTATTTTTCAAGTAGATTGGTACATTGTATACCTTTCTCAACGCTGCCAAGTTAAACTGAGATGGAGTATTATAGAAATTCTAACTTTAACCCCTTAACTGGTTTGCCCGTACACCTTACGGGCTACTGAAGTTAGCCACAACCGGTTTGCCCGTGCGCTGTACAGGCACCGAAATTTTTTCTTTCTATATTTTATTTCACAGACATTTTTATTCCTATAATAAGGCTATTAGTATAGTGTGTCTTTAGGAGATGCAGAGAGAGAGAGTTTGTCCATGGTACTGAACTACTCCATTCAGAATTTTGGTAGTGGTGAAGGTGAGAATTTTTCACTGAGGCAAGAATATATTTTCTTGAAAATATTGCATAAAGAACAGGGATTTACAAGGCATGTACAATGTGTGCTAAGAAAAAGGAAAATGGATAGATAATCCAAAGAAGTCGATATTATCTCTATCCCATTGGAATATAAGACTTAGTGTTAAACTATTCTTCATATTGTGTGTGCATATAAATATGCACACACACAATGAAATCCTATCAATCGTATGAAAAAGAGGTATGAACATGAAATTTTTTGGTAAGTGGAAGAAAACATATTTTAAGATATATGTGAAATATTCTTCATAGTACGCAGAATGTACTTATTAAAAGCAAACATTTAAGGGGTTTTGTGTTCAAAAATTATAAAATAAAAAAAGGTGAGTAAAATTTTAAACCGGAGATTAAAATAAAAATCTTCCATTTTCGCGCGTTCTGTTAATTATTATGCTTAGTTACATGCAGTTAAAAAATGGGCTTTTTTTGGGAAAATTTTGGTCAAAAAAATTGACCGCTTAAGAGGTTAATCTATGAAGCTCAGACAAAAAATAATTATAGAATCGGAAAGATCATTTATTCGTCCCGATGCGGTATAATGTTTTTTTACAAAATAATAATATTTGTATTTCTTACGATTATTTTTAAATAAGTCAAAATCGATGTGTTTTTATGAAAATAATGTCTAAATCGACACGCATGAATTTTTTTTTGTTTAAATGAATAGACATTCTGTTCGAAAACAGCTCATGATTTGCTCTCTTAGAATCAGTCATTTAAAAAATAAAATCGAAATTTTTTTTTACGATTTTTAAAAAATATTCAACATTTTAATATTTAATAACTTCGCCATTTATGAAGAAAATCTCATAAACTTTTTTTCGTGTGTAGGATAATATTACCCAAGATCTGTACGAAGATTGAAAAGAATTGCTTAAAATTTACGGATTTAAGAAAAAATTGTTTTTTCGTCTAGTACCCTTTTTGCGAGAATTCATTT